>VMDR010011521.1:0-28314 GCA_007922815.1 Macrotus californicus | reverse complement strand
ACACTGTTGTAAGGGGTAAAATTTTCTTCATTTTTATGGCCGAGGAGTATTCCAATGAGTAAATGTCCCGTAGGTGTTTTATCCACTCATCTGTTGATGGACACCTGGGCTGCTTCCATATCTTGGAATGGGCTTCACGATTCCCTCCCGGACTTTAATTCTTCCCATCAGGTCTATACAGTTTTATCTGTGCTCTTTCAAAATACAGGCATTTCACATATTTAACAAATCTGTTTTTACTTTAAGAAAATATTTGAAGCCATGCCATTCTATCCTTGCAATGAATAAATAAACCACCTCTTGGTTTTGGTAATAACATCTTAATTTTGTTGTTCACAGGCATTATTTCACATCATCCTTAATTGCAACCCTATGGGATGATAGAAAAACAACAACAACATTTTTTCCTAATTAGAAAACAGAGAACCGGAGAACTGGGGCACCTTGTCCAAGGACACAAACCCAGGCACGTTGGACTCGTTTTTGGAGCCTCTTCTGCCTTAAAACCCAGAGTTCTCCCTTTCGGGTGAGAGACTCTTGGTGGTTTGAACAAACTCCTGAGACCATTTAAGTCGGGAGTCCCAGGGAAATAGGAAAGCAAATGGTGTCAGCCATAGAATATCAGTGACGCCTAAATCAGACTCCAGCGGGTTGTCAGTGCACGGCTGAGTGCTGCCCCAGCTCCTGATTTCTAAGGGAAACTGAAAATATGGAGATTTAATGATATCTTTCAAATTTGAAAATGTTTACAAAACGCAGACTGGAAGGGAAACGCTACGCAGGACCAAGCTGAGCTTGTCTGATTTGTCCGTGGGCGTTAGCCTGAAACCTGTGATCTCAAATCACAGTGCAGGCGGGAGGCATTCCTCTGTCACAGTCCCAGAACTGGGTAGTCTGGCCCTTGCTTAGCCACCTCCAGCGATGGTGTGTAGAGCTTTCTGTGACTGAATGTGACTCTGTTGCTGGCGTCTCGGTGCTCTTGGGTCATTTATCCTTAGCGCCTTCATTTAGCTTACATCCTGTAACTGTTCATGATTCCACAGGGTGTCCTCTCAAACATTTAGGAGAGCATCCTTTTTTTTTTTAATCATCCCCCCTTCTAACCTTCTTTAAATACTACATGTTCATTGTCTTTCGACTTAACCCTAAAGCTTGGTTTTTACAGCCTTTAGAATCCTAACTACTTTCTCCTGGATGTTCTCAAATCTGTTCAATTTCTCCTAGAATAGCCCTAGAACAGTATTCTATGAAAGCATCTCATTTAACAGATGGTATAAACATTTTTTAAAAAAATATGTTGAGATATACTTGACATAATACTATTTTAGTTTCACGTGTATGCAGCATGATGATGCAATTTGATTTACTCTAACGACATCACTCAAAATCAGGTAGATCAATTTTTAATACATTTTGAAGATGTGTTTGGAGTGCTATGACACAAAATGGTAGCCTGTGTCACAATTGTAAAGTCATTCTTCAAAGTGGCTCAAGCCAGTAAAGGTCAGGAGGCATAGGTGACCATTCACTGAGAAAGACTTTCCTTACTTCCTGAGACCTCCTGAACAGAGAAAGCAAATACCTGTTTTAAAGAGGAGACTTGCTGTCAAAGATTTGAAAATTATAGACATGACTTGTCATAGAACTGGTCCTCACAAGGGCACGTGTCTACGCGGCATGCAGCAGACTCTAAAATCTATAGCAAGGAAGTTTTAATTAAATGTCTGTGAGTGATGCTTCTAGATAATGCTACGAGGTCAGCTGGTTAATGACGAGCACTACGGTTTATTAGAAACCTACTACGTGCCGGACACTATAGTAGAATACAGAAGGCCATGGTAATGAATGTAGAGTACTTAGCACAGTACTAGCAGTTAATGATTCAAATGAGGAATAAATGTTACTATCATTATTACTACTGTTATTACGTTCAATGTTACTTAGCCTTGTTACTCCTTGAGAGGTAATTATTATTGTCATTTTTAGAGGAAGTATCTAGGATTCAGGCTGGGTTCTGAGGTCACACAGCTCACAAACATGGAGCATCCGGACGTCCAGGCCGTAAACCGCTCGCTGCCCTGTTCCCATGCGCTTCTTCCTCCCTCGCAATCTGAGATGAGCTTGGAGTCAGGGTGTGACCCTTTATTCCTCCTGAAGATGTGTTGAATTTTCTCTCTGTCTTTACACAGCGGATTTACTTTTAAACTCAGATGTGGAATTACACGTTTATCCTTGTCAAGCATTATTTATGGCATTGGCACTGTATTCTAGTCTATTTAGTTCATTCTGAAACTCCAGATTTTCGATCGGTTTATTAAACTTGTGACATGGGCACATTGGACAAGCAAGAATGACTTCTAGGACTTTGTCCTGGTTTCTCATTACAAGATATTTAAAGGGGACACAGAAAAGGGGGAGGTGGCAAAGCAGACAGAGCCTTGGGCACACTCCAAGAGATGTTTTCGTTCATTTAACCTTTCGTTTTGTATCAACCACGCGTTGAAGTTCTTTGTACAGTATATGGTGCCCCGACCGGGTATGCCTTTACTGTCCTATGCTTATTGTGGTCCCTCTCGTATAGTTTTGTCTGGTACATGAGTTTATCAGGAAATATGTTGGCAGATTTATTTTTGCCAAAACCAATATATCCCACAATTATGAAATTCTATCTCTCTGCAAGACTAGTGAGCTTATTTAAAATTCAGATGAGCTTGGTATGAATTATTTTTGTTGAACCTATAATGACTTGAATTATCATTGCTTTCTGATATTGATTCATTCTTGTTGGTATGAACAACATAACATTTATTTCACTTACAGATTCTAAAATGATTTTAACTTCTATTAAAGTAGTTTTGGGGAGGAGCAGAGTCCTAGGAACCTAAAAAGCAAGTTAGGAAGCAAACCAGGATCATTACAATTAGGGTCTGGACACTCCTAACAATTTTGTTTGACCAGAACGCAAGTATGGCTATATCAGAAACAGAAAAGATACTGTACATGATTTAGATACGTAATAGTTTGGTGGGGGAGGGTTTCTCTAAGAATATAAGAAAGTTAATGCATTACTCCTTTGCATCTTGTCCCTCACAAGGCAGGGAGTTTATTCAAACAGAGACCAGGGCTGGCATAGTCCACCAAACAATTTTCCTCTACCTTATGGAGAGTAAAGAGGAGCCACCCAGGGAGAGATGCATGAAAGGCTGCATTTAATTGGGAGGAAAAAAAATAACCTGTATTTGTCTTTTTAAATTAGTGTCTGAAGAGCCATATTTCTCTCAAGATCCCCTTTCTAGTCTATAGAACAGCATCTTAAAATGGCATTTTTCTTAAAGAATCAGAACTTTAAAAAAGCCTTTATACTTTCATTATAAAATGGATTTTTAAAAGATACTGCACTGACTAATTTGAGAGCAGTTGGGGCCCTTTCTCTATGTGATGACAAACACCACAGGGCTCGCGGGCTAGTTCAGGCCCTCGGCCAGTTTTGGGTGAGGTCCTTTGGCCCTGGGCCATCGCAGCGTGTTGTGGAGCCTGACAGCGCAGGCGTCGAGCCTGACAGCGCAGGCGTCGAGTGACACCTGCTCTCCTCCCCTCCCCTCCCCTCCTTTCCCCTCCCCTCCTCTCCTTGGGGCTGTGCTTATCAGTTCTTACCCCTCCAGGTGGCTCTGTATGTTTCTGTCTGAGCCTAGCCCCCACAGGCATTTGAGGTGAGAGGAAGGAGGGTGGTCTTGTGGACAGTGGAAGAGTTAGGTGAGGCGATCATATGTCCTCGAAATAACCACAAATCCCCTTAGGTTTTATCTTTACAATTCACTGTTTTCTTTTGTTTTTTACAAAATGTGGTTCTTTGGTAATTTTAGATCTGGTTAGCACCTATGTATGTAACTAGAAGAACAAAGTGTTTCTGATTAAATGTACATACAATTAAGTAATACCTACACGTATTTGCAGTGATGATAGTGGTAAGAAGAGGCTGGCATAGAGCACAGCCTTAGGCAAGGGGATGATAGGAACGTTTGCCAACAGGGGTTCTGCATTTTTGAGTTTGGCAGATTATCAGCAGATACGAGGGCCCAGGATTTTTATACTCTTTGATCTGTGTATTTGAGCTCCCTGACAGCCTCCTCCTCAAAGTTACCCTGTCACTTTGCAGTGACTATGTTTGTTTGTGGTACAGATTTGATATCAAGGATCCAGAATTTTTTAAAAAGGAAAACATTCTTTTGCTCAAACAAGAGCCAAGGTTTAACCCTTTTATGTGTCATTTTTTTTTTTTAGCTCCATTGGTGCCACCTTTTAAAGAATCACTAGCTTTATTTTGTAGCCCAATTGCCCAAAGGCAATCCGGCATGATGCAGAGTACGTTGAAGTCAGACCTGTGGCCAGCCCTTTGACCCTGGGCGAATCACACGATACCTCCAAGGCTTTGCGTTTCGTAGGCATGAGGAGGCTAGTGGCCTGCCCTCCTGAGGTTTTATGGGGATTAAAGGAGGAAAAGGTGTGGCATCTGTGACAATAACAATGGCGACAGTTACTTGGCGCACGTTTACGAATTGCCGTTCTCCCACTTCCTCCACCTCACGGCCAAAACCTAGGTCTCAGTGACCCTTGGATCTTATCTGGTGGAACATAATAGCCACTTGAGTGCTCCATTGCATTGTCTTGTTCTTCCCATGGCGTGCAGCTGGAGTAATATGTTTAAAAAGCACATGCGATCTGATCAGTTCACGCTAACGCTCTCCAAAAGGCTCTCCATTGCTCCTAGAACATGGTAGAAACCTTTCTTCATGGTGTGGCCCCGGTCGCCCTGGCCTCGTCACAGTCATGCTACCCATAGCTCTCCTCACTCGAGGCAGACTGCCATTCTTGTGATTCCTGCACATGTCCCTGTGCCTCACTGTCCCCTTCCTCATGGACACTTTGTCCAGCCCACCTTTCTGCTCAGAGGTTTCTTCTCCTGTTCCTTGCATTTCTCTTGCATTGCACACATACCTCTTTCTCATTCCAACACGCGCAGAGGAGCCGGGGAAATGACCAGAAAGACGGCCTTCCTCTGTTCGAGAGGAGTTGCTGGGAGGCTTCACAGTAGACGGTGAGGCCCTCAAGACCGAGGACCACATTTCCCTTTGTGGACGTATGTCTCCATCATGGAGGGATTGGTTCTCAGATGTGCCCCTGTGTGTAGGGTTCTGTTGTTCCTTAGACCCACACTGACCAGTGTGTACGCTGCCAGGGCTACCACCACTAGCCCAGCATCCAAATGTGCTGCTTCCCCCACCTATCCCCAGATGTTTGGGGGCTTTTGGCCTACGTGACACTTAAAATTGTTTTGAGTTGACATGGTTTTAGGCCAAGTTCCCTCCCCCAGGCCTACCACTTTGCCATCATCCCCATCATTCCCTGTTGTCTTGCCCTGAGTCCACTCATGCGTCATACTTACCCCTTTTGAGTTTGCAAACTGGAATGGAATAGCAGGGGGAGAATCCTTCTTGAATGGGGAAGCCAGTGACATGTTCCGCAAAGACAACTGAACTGCCATGTGAACTCTGTGGGCCACACTGTGTGCCGAGCACCTCTCCTAACCATGTCCTGTGAACCCAGTCCTGAGTTTGCGCTTGACCCGATGGGGACCTGTGCCCTTGCGCGCTGCTTTGACCCTCTGTTTCCTCATCTGCACCCTCGGAACAGTAATCCCTGCTCTGTCCCTTTCACAGAGAAATTGTGAAAATCAAATGAGGCAATGGCTGTGAGAATACTCAGCAAATGGAGAGATGTTGAAGGAGAAGGGACTATAATTATGAGTGAGTTTGGCTTCAGCAAGCAGGCTGGCCGTGAACAGCCTGCCCTATAATTTCTGACACCTGCTACCACAGAAAGAGAGGACTAATTAAAAGGGCAAGAGTTACAGTGAAGTCACGACCCAGAGGCACGGAGGGAGAAGACCCCTGCTCACCATCAGGGGCACGAGGGAGTAGGAGGACAGAGACAACATCAGTTTGCATGGAGGCCCCGAGGACTCCACAGCAGTCACCACGTGATTGCACTGCAGCGTGTGGCACTGGGCCGCAGCAGCGTCACGGCATCAATCACAAAGTGGAACGTTGCACGTCCTATTTTTAAGCCGCTTCGTAGTGTTGAGAACTTCATTCATCAGGAGGGAGGAAATACAGTTTATCCAGCCTTATACATAATTGAAAGTTTATCGATAATACATTTTACTTCATAAGGCTTAATTTCATGCTTAGTAGTTGCAGAGTTGTCTGGTGATGATTTATTCATCCGTAATTGTTTCTAACTTCTGCTTGTAATCCCTCCTCAACTTTCTGTGTATGATGTATTTCCAGATGCCAGTTGCAGCTTTCCGTCAAGGCAGTGGCCCAGCCACGGAAGCTGGGTCGGATCCAGAGGAGCGGGCGACACACAGCTGCGACCTCTGACCCGTGATGAGAACACACATTAGCCTTTGGCTCATTCTAGTCAAGAGACTGCCAGGGTGCAAGAGGCCCCTGTGGCTGCCTGTCCACACACTCCGTGCCTTTTCTTTGTGATTCACCATACGATGTTATCATAGCTCATGGGGAAATGGTATTAACTTTAATTTAACAAAATTGAGTGTTCTATGAGATATTGAATCATGCTGCTTTCTCTTAGTTGGTAAACACATTTACTGAAAGAAGCAGATTACTGACTTGCTGTGTCCTACCTGGTCTGATTTACATAAACCATGACAATAACATTCTTATTACCCAGGACTTGGTGTTTATTTCGTTTTGGTGGTTCTGTGCTGTCCTGAGACCTGTGCTGTGTGACTGATAGAACTATCAGACCTCTCAGATCGAACGTCACGGAGCAATTTCCTGTGCAGTCATTTCTTTGTGGGGAAAACATGCTTGACCCTTCACTGGAAGTCAGGAGATCAGGCAGCACGTTGTCGCAGCTGCGGTTTTCTATCTTATACATTGTGAAGGGCAAATTGAAAAGGACTGTTCCTTAGGACTGTCTCTTTTACGGTCAGAACTGCACTGCAGTCTCCTTTACCTCACGGGTTTCCGGGAGTGCTCATGGGCTAGGCCAGGCTCCTTTGTGTCCTTCTATCTGTGACAATATTTCTGAGGATACAGTTTCATTTTACATTTCTTCTTTTCTTACAGAGATGTCTTTGTCTCTACACTGTGAGTTACTGAGGAGCCAACGCTCAGCTTGTTAATGTTTATGGTCCTAACGTGAGCCGAGTGATGAGTATATAGTAGATATGCAACTGATGGTGGTTAATACATGGATGATTTTTGTTTTCTTCCTGTTCAAAGTGATAGGGGAAAAAAAACTAATAGAATGACAGACAGTTTGGTGACTTAAATCTAGGAGTACCATGCATCACCTGGAAGGTATTGATTTGTTAAGTTACCAAGTATGTATATCATGATTCAGAGCTTGGACTGCGGAGTCTGCCACACCTGAGTTCAGGGGCTTCTCCGGGCACTTAGCTGCTGACTTTGTGAATGTAGCCGCCTCAGTTTTCTCATCTGTAAAGTGGGGTAGCAATAACAGCACTGATCCCATTTTCGCAAAACAGCCCTGCTCGGTTGTAGGTCAGCAGGCAGATGTGTGAGTGGACTGGGAAATGTATGACACGGAACCACAGGGCACTGTTTCTGACGTGCACGGAAGTCACTTGGACGCCCAGGAAAGGGGCAGGGGAGGAACACAGGTTGTACTAGGAACAAGGTGTATTTTCGGTATAAAAAGCTCTCTGCCTTGTTGCTGAATGAGTCTTTTCTTGCACAGGTCGATCTTTCCTCCTCTTCCCGTGTTCTCCCATTTCCCTCCACTCTCCAAAGTGGTCGTAGGTTGGCCAATGAGAGATGTGCTCTGAGTGTCCCACGAAGCCTGGTTACCTTCAGCAGCCATCCCAGAGCTGCTGTGCGGACGGACTGTGGCTGTGTTTGCAAAGTGCTTGGCGTGGCTCCCAGCTCACAGCTGACCACTCTGTAAGCATTAGCTATTGTTGGTATCACTGTTGCCCAGCCGCAGTTACAATTGTATGTGACTACAGTTGGCATAAAAACATTGCCGCTTTATGAGGAACACAGAGCATGTTTTAGCTGTGGCTCATTAACATGAACCACTTCCTTGAGCAGCTGTCTAAGGAATGGCCTTCGCCTTCACCTCAGATGGTAACTGGAGGGTTTGCTGAGACGGGCGTGAACTGTGCACACTGGTGCGGGGGAGATGTCAGCCATGGAGGCGACCCAGGTTTAGCATCACATCGACCCTTTCTCCATGCATGTCAGACCTCGATTATGTCTCAGGTTTCTGGGGTAAAAGCCAAAGCTGGATGTGTGTCCTTGTCAGTCATCTGCACAGTAAGTGGTGCTTGACGCCAGGGCTGTCAGCTGTGGACCACAGGCGGACACGGAAGGCTGTCGGAGAGGCGGGGAGCTCCTGTCTGAGGGTTGGGTATTCTGACCCCATTTCTGAGCAGGGTGGTGGCTGACATTGTGGGCTGGGAGACGGGAGGCCTGAGCTGAAGTTTGTTACAAGAGAAAGAGGTTAAAAAACCATGGACGGCTTAGAGCTGGACGGGACCTCAGGGCTTATCTTTTCTGTAATAACAACGAGCTGGTATTTATTGAGTGCATACTCTATGGCAGGCACTGCACTAGGTGATTTCATATATTATAACTTATTTAATTCTTGCAGTAGCCTTGCCCATTAAGCAATATTTTACCCATCTGCCTATGCGCCAGATACATGCAAAAGGTTGTGCGTATGTCACCTCGTTTAATCATTGTAACTGTCATTGGGGCTGGTGATGTCATGCCTGGAAATGGAAAGGCTGAACCTTGGGGAGCTTAAGTGAGTTGTTCAGCCACAAACAGTTACTAAGCGGCAGAGCCGGGCGGCCAACCCCGGGCGCATCTGAGAGAACACAAGCAGCCGGGACTGCTCTCTCCTGCCTCGTCTTCCACTTAAGGTGGTTGAGGCTGAGAGCTGTGAGGAACGTGCCCCGGGGTGATGAGCACGTTGGAGCGTCTCCTTCAGGGCTAGAACTCTTTCCAGGCTCTTAAACCCTCTGCGTGGACTCGCGTGACCTCGGGAGTCCCTCCAGCTCTGGACTGGGGCCGTGTGTGTCGGCTCCCGGTCTGGCCTGTTCAGTCTCAGGAATGGAAGTTCCTCGGAATGTTTAGTTTTGTTCGGAGTTGTGACAGAATGGCCTCCCTGATGGCTGGTCACCTCCACGGGTGTGCGCTCAGTCCTGCTGTCACTGTTGCCTTGAGCTATTGCAAGGCAAGGACAGTTTCTTTACTCAAGTTGTTGATGATCGAAGTCATTGAGGGTGTTACCATTACATGTGCGAAATTTGCCGGAAGATAATTTGCAGGTGTTCAGGGTGCGGCACAAATAACGCCCCTGTTTTTATTCCAAAGTCTTTTGTTACAAAATCGTAAGCCTGTAACTCTGTAACATAACAACATCACACTCAAGCACACCATGTGTTATTTTAGGTGAAGCATTCAAATTAAAGTGATAAATTATCGTACCCATATTATTGGCAGATTAAACACACTTGGCAGGCGTTACTTCTGCCGGACTCTGTAGTTCTCATTCCGCGTGGCTTGCTTGGGTGGCTTGAGGCTTTCTCTTCCTTTTGTTGTGGACATGACCGGTTCTGGAAGGTGAACAGCCATCTAGTTGATGCTTTCACGGTCTTCGGGGAACTTGGCAGTCTGTTTACTGTGGTGTTTGATCGTGGAACTGGTTTATTTTCCTTCTGTTGAAAACCTTTTCAAGATCCGATGAGGCCTTCAGTTTGTCTAAAACTTTGTTGTACTGAACTTGCCTTGTACTCGACAGCTGTTAGCCTCGGCCGAGAAAATATACTCGGGACCGCAAAAAATACACTCAGGAGGCTGCAGTGAATATTTCAGTCGCGCTAACGCGGAACACGCCTGTGCTGCAAGTGCACTGTGTTCTCTCTCTGCCTCCCGTCTCCTGCCCTTTTCCCCTCTGTTGATTCTTTGTTCTTCCGTTCTCGTCTTCCTTCCACCATGCAACACATTACTCACAAGTTATAATGATGCACCGTAGCGCTTTTTATTTGTTAATTATTTAGGACTTCAGAGTATCAGTGCTTAGTACTTATGTACAAGAGGGCATGTAGACAGTGGTGTCATGTTGTTTGAATCCGTGTCAGCAGTGTGCATATTGCACCAACGAGTAAATACGGCGAAATGTGCACCATCAGGAAGTAAGTGATCAAACTTATTATTGATGAGGGAAGTGCTGCATTTTCACATACACTCTTTTCTTTCTTATCTTGTCCTAAACCCAAGGGAGAGGTCATCTGGTTTCAGCTCTTCGCTCTTTATTGATCTCCAGCTGGTAGTTGCTGTCAGTTGGTCTTCAGCTGCTCAAATTCATGGGGTCACAGAGCTTCTAAGCCGTTGGCTCTGCTGCCGGGGCCCAAGAAAACTTTTCCATGAGGCAGCTCCTGTTGTTTCTCTGCACCTCAGCTTCATCTGTCGGACTGAAGTCAAAGGCCCTTCTGGGAGGTGCCCTACTAGCACTTTCTGTCATCCTCACCATCATCCCGCCCATCATCATCACCCTCATCACCCTCATCACGTCTGCCAATGATTAAACTCTGTGAGCCACACATTGGGCAGAGCACCTCTCCTAACTATGTCCTGTGAACCCAAGAGGCAAGGGTCAGTGTCCCCACTTCACAGGTGAGACTACTGGGGTGCGTTCAAGCCCTCACCAAACGGCTGAGCTGCAATGGGGCATCTCTTGTGTTTGGGTCAGAAGCCTTTGTCTGGCGTGTGTTATAATTACATCGTACTCCTCCCGACAGCCCCCGACCCTTTCCTGGGCACACTCGTGCTTGTTTGGGGAGGGACAGAGCAAATACAAGGCCTGACAGTTTATGAAAGAATAAAAGCTAAAGCACTGACCAGCAAGTGATGGGGTGCAGGTCACACCTGTGGTTTAGTTTGCCTCCCCATAACTGAAAGACATCTGACTGAAATGATGCTTCATGTCCCTTTTAGCAAAATTTTCTAGGATTTTTTCTGACCACTCTCGCGACCACTAGGAAAACAAAGCAACATCTTTGACTTCCATAAAATTGCTCTCTGATGACAACGCGGTCTGCGGCGCTTTAGAGTACTCATTGGGCCTTTGCACGTTTTCGTGCTCATAATCATAGCTGTCACTCATGTAGTCTCCATGGCGGCTCTCAAGCTTTGCCTTCACCTGCATTACTTCACCGAAGCATAAACAATCCGCTGTATTACAGCAAATTTCCCCAACACTTAGTCCTTTATTTCTTGTATTTCCACCTTTGCGGGAGCGATGCGTTTTTACTGAGCGTCAGGAGCATCCTGAGTAGGCGAATCACTGGTGGATCCACGTTGTCGGGAGCCCAGCGAAGTCAAAGTGACGCTGCTCATTTGTGGTTTTCCGTTCTTCACCTTCCTGCAGACACTTGGCTGGTTAGTTACTCTGGCGTCTGGGCCTGGTCTCCGCTGCTGAAGATAGGGTGCTGAGAGTGGAAGTCTCCTGCAGCGGAGCGGTGCCTTGTGTGTCTTTCAGAATCATAGAATTGATTCCTGTTCTTCTCCTTGAGTTGTGTTTTGTGGTCATTTAATTCTTCAATTAGACTCCCTTGTTAACTGGGATTAAAATCATTGTAACTTGCTCTCGTTTTTGATCATCCTGCTCTTTGAAGACAGATAGTACTGAACCTTCTAATCTCAGGGCTGAAGAAACTGCAGTGAAATCTGATGCCTTAGACTAGGGATTCTCAATCAGGGAGGCTGGCCTCTTGCAGGGCATGTTACCAGAATCTTGAAGTATAAGGTGAGAGGGGCTGCCAACTGATGAAAAAATCATATTCAGTATTCTAAAACAATATTGTAATTAAGAAATGAAAAGCAATGAATATTGTTTTATGAACGAAGCTATAAAGAATTAAGCTTTCTGAAATCTCCGTGACTGGTAGGGCCTAAAAGTAGATACTCCCAACAAGGCGAGTGTTTCTTTCTCCAGGTCAGAGTTTCCCAGAATGGCTGTGATGGGGGGTGCCGTCTGCAAGAGGAGTATACAAGGTGGTTCTCAGAAGCATCATTTGTAATAGCAAAACCAAACAGAACCGGAAAACAACTAAAGGCCTGTCGGAGGGAGAGTGGCTGAGTAAAGTCCTATCATGTAGAGTGACTGAGCCACTGATGGGAAGGAACAGATGTGCCGATGTGGGAAGATCTGTGTCACACCTTTCAAGTTAAAAACCACCACCACGGGAAAGGCATAATGAGCAGTGCGATCCCTGTAGTAGAACAGCCCCCAAACGTACAAAAAGTACACACATCTCTCTCTCTCAATCATGAACCCCTCTCTCTCTTTCTGTCTATCTCTCTACCTTTCCCTCCCTCCCTCCCTCCCTCATGCCACACACTCACCAGATGGGGTGTCCAGCCTTTCAGCATCACTGGGCCACACTGGAAGAAGAAGACTTGTCTTGGGCCACACATTAAATACACAAACACTAGTGAAAACGGATGAGCAAAAAAAAAAAAGTTTTAAAGGAAATTTATGATTTTGTGTTGGGCCACATTCATAGACATCCTGGGCCACATTTGGCCTGGGGGCCTCAGGTTGGACACCCCAAAGATATGTAAGAATTATGCTAAGAGGGTTGCTCCCTTTGGGGAGCAAGTCTTCAGGGAGGTCAACTTAAAATTTTCACTCTGTACATCTTTGCTTTTTAAAATTGATTAACCAATCACCCAGTAAGTTACTCAGCAAATATTTGTTGAATGGCTACAATGTGCCAGGCGATATAATGCTCCCTGTAATAGTGGGCAGGTCCCGATGTTCCAAAAGCTGAAGTCTAGACAGTAACAAGAAAACATAGGAAAGGCCATTCAAGAGAGCTGTAAGAGCTAGGAAGAATAGAGAGCTCATTAAGGATGGAGGGTAGAAAGGCCACTTGAGATAACATAGCAGCGTTGCTCCTTCTGTGCTGCTCCACAGAACAAATACAATGAAACAAAATACCCCACACGTACTGCCTCCCATCAAGTCTCTGTCCTCTTGCTCAGTCCTGTGGGTCAGCTGTAGTGTAGCTGCTCTTTCCTGGGAAGCTGTGGGTCATCTGGGGGTGCAGGTTGCAGGCTGAGCTCACAGCTGCGGTGTATTTGTCTGCCCTGGGGCCCAGGTTGAAAGCACAACAGCTACTCAGGAGGATCTTCTCATGACAGATCACCAGAGTACGGAAGAGCCAAGCCAAACTGTGGAAGCTCTTTGAAGGCCTTTGTTTGCTGATGTCCGATTGGCCAGAGCAAGTCATGTGGCCAAGCCCAGGGACAGCAGGGCAGGGAATTATATTCCACTGATGGGGTGGTGCATGGAAGTGAATGTTTGCTGCAAAATAAGCAATACTATTAGTCAAGGCCTGTCTGATGGTTGAGCTGGAAGCTGAACAGCAGCGAGCTAGTCATGCTAAGAGCATGCTGAGACCTGGGGGTGAGGGTGAGGGAGTCTTCCCAGGCAGAGAAAACAGCAGGTGTCTAGAATGATTATCTACATCGTCAGCGAGAATTGGTTGATCAGATTGTAGACCATTTTTTCTTTAAACTTTTATGTCATAATAATCCCTTATAAATGTTCTTTCGAAATAAGTAGGATGGGTTAACAAACTCCAGGAAATACTGACTGAACCTGGAGCCCTATGGCTAATAGAATCTTCGACACAGAAGAACATTTATGATTGTTAATGTAACAGGACATGAGATTCAACAGTTCTGAGGCACTCAGATGCACCAGATGCTGTGTTCCGAAGGAGGCGCTTGGCCATATGCACTACTTCAAAGTCGATAACCAAAAATCAGTTGGATGGCCATTAAACCCCCACTCACGTGGAGGATTAACTAAAAAACAAAAACAAAAACAAACAAAAGAAAACAACAAAAGGATAGTTTTGTTAGGATTTCCTTGAAAATCCTGTGCTGAAATTCCCAGCTCCCCCCCCACCACCAAGGGGGGAATGCTATAGAGAATGCTTTGTCCCCACCCCCACCTCGAGTGGGAAGGTCATTGGTGGTAAGATCTGGGGAGAAGTTGAAGGTCATGGTTGTCAGGGGCTGGACTCACACCTGAGAAAACTCAAGCATCCTATACAGGAGGAGGCTTCTCCTGGGTGACTGTATTCCTGTCTCATGAGGCCAAAAGTGTGTAAGACCCGCGGTTAGATAGCGAACCTGTGCTCTGCCCCTCAGCCAGGAAGGCTGGGTGCCGGGGGAGGGGACCCACCACAAGAGGCTGGGATGTCCCCGTGAAAGCAGGAGCTGTGGGAGGAGTGCTCAGCTAGCCAAGGGAAGCTGTAGTAGAGGTGCCTGGCAGGGAGAACCCACAGCCTTGCCAGTTCTGGGGAGCAGGAAGCCATCAGAGGTCAGTACCATCTTTGCATGAGGTTCAATTTCTCTTCTCCTACCGCTGTCACATAGACTTGAGGAGGCCACACACACAACAGCCACCTGGAGGACAAGGGGACAAACCAGAGGGAAAAAGGCGAAGGCACCTGCACCCCTTCCTCAGTGGCAGAGGGCCAGGGACAGCTGTCTGCAGACGGCGGGGAGAGGAGAGACCCTGTCTTTGATGGGAGGTGAAGTGTGTCTTCGCCGACTAGGCTAGACATTCTGATTTCTCAGTCAGGATCGACGTGGAGTCAGAGTGATGGTACAGCTTTCTAAGAACCTGGCCGGGTGGCTTGTTTGGGTAGACCGTCGCCCTGTCAACCAAAAGTCTGTGGGTTTGATTCCAGGTCAGGCCACCTAGGCTGCGGGTTCGAGCCCTGGTCGGGGAGTATATGGGAAGCAACTATTCAATGTTTCTCACTCACATGAATTTTTTTTTCCCCTCTCTCTCTTCTTTCCTTTTTCTAAAATCAATAAAACATATCCTCAGGTGAGGATTAAAAACCAAAAACTTTCTAAGAGTGATCAGAAATGTTGTTGGACTGCTTACCTTTCTATCCAGGGTAACACTTCTGCTGAACCACAGAGGGTAATCAAAAATAAATTCACTTGTATGATTACACCCCTTGAATCTTGTCTAACCTACCAGATACATTAAGATTTATTAAAAGATAGTAATTGAAGCGTTGTGTTAAGGGCTGCGTAGATATTATCCCATTCCTAAGAAACTGTAGGTCATTTCTCTCATCCCCATTTTACAGATGAACACGTTTAAGCCCAGGGAAGCGAAGTGGTTCTCTAAGGTCATAGAACAAGGAATGTCAAAGCTGGCCTTCAAAACATGTCTAGTCCGCGTGACCCAGAGCCTTTGTTTCTGGAAGATCTGATTTCTTTTCCTTGGGTAGCTCCTACTGTGTTTGTGGGGAGTAGCCATGCTCCCCTCAGCTCCCTATCCGCCCCCCCCAGGCCAAGCAGACCCAGCTTTTTCAGCCATACCTGGCATCACCCATCCTGGTCCATCCCCGGACCTTGTCCCCATTCCTCCTGTGTGGCCCCTGTGCCCTTGTGAGTGCTAAAAATTATGTTTGGTCAGGTAAGTGCGTGACTTAGCAGACACTTGGCAGCCTGTCAGCAGTTCCACAGAGGTGGGTTGGGACCCATGGGCTCTTTTCTCCTGTGGTGGTTTTCACCAGGGTGCTGAGAAGCACCCTCCCTGGGGCCTCCTGGAGGAGGCACGCTTTGCCTCTTCTCTCCCCAGGGTCCATTCTGCTCATGTACATAGAGAAATCATTGCCTCGGCTCCTCACCCAGCGGGGCCTGTATTGGCAGTAGCACCTTGTTCAAATGAAGGACTGTCTATTGCGTTATAGATAGTGCGAGACAAACCACATTTTCTGCTGCCTGACAATACACTTCACTGAGATAAGGTCCAGGGAGAGTTCTCGGTAGGTTTACCCTGATTTGAATCCTGTTTTGCAGGAGCAGCAGTTGTAAAGATTGCTTCTAGTCAGGGAAGGAGCAGGGGGAGATGCTTTCCTTTTTTTGGCAGGAAGTACCTTGGATCAAGTGTGAACTGCTAGATGCACATGAAGACTGTTGACAGGCTGTAAGGTTGTCCTTATCAATTGTATCCATCTGCAGCTGACGGTCTAGTGATTGACTGTTGTTAGTCTGGTTCGTACTTTAGTCCTGCTACTCCGCGTGGCAGAGTCTCCCAAACATCAGGTGTTCAAGTCCTGCCTTCATAATTAGTGCCGCTCCTCTGCCACGGCGCTGTGACTTAATGTTTTCCTTTAGCTGACTTTTTACCTCGTCTAAGGACGAGTGCCTGTGACACCGTGGTGGTGACACGCCCCCCATCCTGGACGTTGTGTATGGAATTGTCTGTATAGGGAGGACCTTGAGCAGGTAGACCAGAGTATGATACACGGTGGTAAAGTGGGCCCGTGTCCCTAGTCAGACCCTCCAGGGTTCCCCCAGGGGTGCTTTCAGTGGCGTCATCAGGTTCCATTTGCAGAAGGAAAGCTAGGTGAAGGTGGCAGAGGGAAGGAGAAGGGGTGGAGGGGAGGGCATGACATTTGATTTAGGAGTCTTTTACAGAGCGCCCCCACTCGCTGAAGGCTGTGACATGAAATGAGAATTCAGAGTGGCAGGACATTTTTAGAAATCTCCCAGAAAACTCTCTAGTGAAACTGGAGACGGTGTTATTGTGTGGCCTCCCCTGCATCCGTTCATTTGCACACTGGTCCAGGCAGGCCTTCATGCAAGTGCTTGCCGAGAGCCTTCCTGCGGGAGACACTGACGTCCCACAATGCATGGGGCGGGGGCGGGGGCGGGGCTGGAGCGGTTCCCTGCCTGGGGATGCTCAGAGCCAGACTGGGAAATGGGTAAGTAAACCCGTAGTCACGCTCTGGTGGGAAGGATACTGGACTGAGGTGTGAGCCAATGCCGCCAGAGCGCGCCGAAGCTGGGAACTGTTCAGGAATGTCACACCGCGTCAGTCATGGTGCTGGGCCTAGATTGGAAAACCAACCCCCCCCCCCTCAAAACCATGGGAATCCTTCATTTCGAGTTCTGCCTTTATTTTACAGAAAATCATTTCTCTCTTGACGGGCCAGAGGAAATGAATGTTCTGTGTTTCATGTAGAAAGACCTATTTGACCTTGAAGTGAATGATCTTGGAAATTCCTCTATTTACCAGTTGTCCTTTATATAAAGGAAGAGTGAGTGTCTGGGCCAGAGGGCATGCCCCTGGTGCCGCTTCTCAGCCCTGCTCATCTGCCCTATTGCCCTCTGGAAGGTTGGCCCATGCACTACCTCTGCCATGTGCTTGAAGAAGCAACCAGCAAGCTGCATGAAGGTGTGTATTCAAGGACATTCATCAAGGTTTTCGTACAACAGTGGAAATTATGTTAAATCTCCATCAAAAGGGGATTGATTAATACACTATTGAACTTGCAACAGTGTAATACCAAACTGTCCTTTAAAAAGGTAAGCAGGATCTCTATGTATTAACCAGAAGGGGTTTTCGCGACACATAAAGTACAAGATAAAAATGGAAAGCAGCTTGTAGAAGTGCATGAGTACTGTTATGTTGTTTCTTTTTAAAAACATGAGTCAAGATACGCATAAAAAGTCCGCGGGGATGTTTCCCAAACCGTGAACAGGGGGCTGTGGGGGAGGCGTTGTGTGAAGTGCCTGGAGTCTCGCTTTCTCTGTAAGCACATCTGCATTTTGTGCATGTTTTATTGTTTTATAAACAGCCCGGAAACTAGAGGCATATTCAATCATAGGAAGGGAAGAAGGAAACTTGGGAAGGGAGGCGTGCATAGAGGAAGGAGAACGTGACTGCAGGCAGCAAGCTTGCGGAGTCCGTTCCCCTACAGTTTGGTTTTGAATGGCGGGCTGGCCGCTGAGCTTCAGCCCGAGTCTTCCTCCCCAACCCCAGACCTTCACGCTCAGCCTGCTCTCCAGTTCTCAGCCTTGCTGTAGCCCCAGGAGGACCTTCTTTCCTTAGTCTCTCACCTTGCACCAATTGCAAAAAGTCTTCCACGCGTTGTCATTCTCACCCTTGACTCTTACCCCTTTGTAGTCCCTTGGCCTGGACCACGGGCGTCCCCGTCTTCCAGCCTCCATCTGTTGTACTTTTGTTCTGGCAGCAGAGCAGTCCTGCGGCACCGAGGTCATAACTTGACTCCCTGGATTAGGACGTTTGTGTGAGTCCCTGTGGCTTATGGTGTGAACACACGTTCCCTTGTTTAGCCCTCAAGACCCTGCGTGGTCGGGTCTCAGCCAGTTGTGTCCTTTCGAACATGTTACAGGGAATTCCCTTCACTCCTCGGACCCCGCTCTGCACTTTTTCTCTTTCACGATTTTATTTGTTACACTGACTTCTTATTTTTTCCCTACTACGCAAACACTGAACGTATACTACCTTAGGTTATAGCTGTAGTAGTTATGGGAATCTCCTTTTTTCATTCATTCATTCATTCACTCACTCACTCATTCATTTAGTAATCTTCATAGTGTGAGTTCTGTGTACTTAGTATTGTCCTGGATGCTGGAGACATGGCAGCAGTGGACGAGACACAATACCACGTCCCTGTCCCTCCCCAGACCCAAGCAAAGCCCAAGGAAACAAGCAAGTATCATAATTACAACTTGGGAGGAGTCCTGAGAAGAGAGCTCGTGGGGAGGAGGGGGGCTGAGAGAGAATCGTGGTGATAGTGGTGGGGCTGGCGGACAAAGCAGGATGTGAGTTGGAAAAGTCTGGCCAGGAGGCTGCATTTAAGGTGGACAGAAGGACAGGGCGGAGCTAGTCGGCTGGCTTGAGGGGGGTCAAACATCCGGGCAGATGGAATCTCCAGTAGGAGTAATCCACAGACCCTGCAGCAGGAACATGCATGGCTGAACACGGGTCTGAGGGAGGGCTGTGGCTGGAGGAGGGAGAGCGAGCGGAAGAGTGGCAGATGATGTTGGTCTTTGATGTCATGTGATGGGTGTGGACATTAGTCCGGGGGCCCTGATCCCCCGTGGGAGGGTGTGAAGCAGGAGTGAGGAGAAATCCAGCTCTATTCCTGCGCTCCCTGAGCACCCATCTCAGTGCCCAGCACAGACTGTTGCTCCGTCAGTACCCGTTGCCCTGCCGAGTGCTGTGGCTCTGATGATTACGGAATTAGCCACACTTCGGCAGGGGGTGAATTTAGTTGTCTTTATCAGTTTTTATCCAGCAAGCTAGATCAATTCATAGAAAGGTGACTTTCCTGGTGATCTCCTATTTTCAGTTCCTTAGTTACATACTGAATGCTGGCTCTGGTTTGGCTTTAGAAAACTCAGAAATGATCTGCCTACTGTTCTGGATGTTTGAACTATAATTTAAATCCCATTGAGAGGTTCTTTATTTTTTCTTTACCAAAAGAAGCTAAAATTTTTCACATCAAAAATCATGGAAGTGCTGCTGTAATCTGAACCACAAAACATACGTGTTTTAAGTGGCTTAGAATGTGGGTGGACCCTAGCAACTCGTAGATGAGAAAAATGGGGTGTGGAGAGTCGGAGTCCTTTGTCCAAACTCTCCAGTTGCTTTGGTCCCCACCCCCCACCCCATCCCACTCTGCTTTGCCATGTCACTACTTATTTCGCTGAGGTGTTTCTTTTTGTCTGGATTCTCCCTTAGTGCAGTGTGATGTTGGTAAACAGAATGCCTGATAAATATTTGCATTGTGCTCTTTCCAAAAAATAGCTTATAAAACCTACTCATTTAACTAATCATTTCTCAAGAAGTACTTGAGAAATTTGCTTATGTTCTCATTTTGGTTAACATGGATTAGTCAGGAATCTCTGTTACAAGTGACAGAAACCAAATTCAAAACAGGAAATATCCTGGGGTGCGTAGGGAATCCCTAGGAGGTGGCGATCTGGCCTCAGGTACTGCAGGGCCCCCAGCAAGCTTCGAAGGGCTCTCACTGCCATCGGGAAAGGGGTAGCAGCCCCTTCTGTTTGTTTGGATCAATGGATGGGGGTGGGGGAAGCAGTTCACTGCCACAGAACAGGGCGCTGCTTCCAGAAGGAAGAGACATGGGTGGACAGAACGATAAATGCTGCCTGCTTCATACTGCAAAGACTAGTCATTTGGACTAGCAATCATTCCCGCAAATACAGGGTCCAGCAGAAGTAAGACCTGCTTGAGTGTGGTTGGTAGGGTAATAATATGGGTGTAATACTTTGAATTTGAACATTTCACCTAAAATGTCATATGGTATGCTTGAGTGTGATATTGTTATGTTACAGAATGACATGCTTATGATTCTGCAATAAAATATTTTGCAATAAAAAAGGGGCTTTCTCTGTGCCAGACCCTTTGATATTTTCAAATGCTTTCATGTACATTGTTTCATTGTATCTTCACAAAACCCACTGAGTTGCCAGGAGGGATAAGAGGAACAACAACTTGGCTGGAAACCAGTGAACAAGGGAAGCAGGAGGTAAAGCCAGAAGCACACAGGGTGAAGAGCCAGACCACACGAGCAGCAGCAGAGGTAGACTGAAGCACGGGTCTCTCTGAGTCCAGAACTCATGCTTTTACTCACATACCGCTTTGCAGGTCCTCTGTTGCGGCTACTCTTTTTTTTCCCCAAATGTTTGTTGGACTTTAGAAACAAGCGTTGTTTGGAGTCAGATCTTCAAATACAGCAGAGAACTGAGGCAGGTGGTACGCTCTTGACGCTGGTGTTCTGCAGGGGTCGCACGTAAGCATTGGTTTCTTTAACAAGTGTTTTTAATGCCGATTATGTTCCAGGCATGGTACTGGGCGTGTGGGATTCAGAAAAGAGTAGGGCTTAGTGATTGCGCAGGAGAGCCCTCCAGGGAGTTGGGGAGACAGATCTGTAAATAAATAATTATAACACTGGGTGAACTGCTAATGAAACTCTATTCCAAGGTGGCGCGCAGGGAGAAACATCAGGGAGCTCGTCTAGGGTAGTCAAAGAAAACATACTGCAGAATCCAGCTTTGGGTGGAGTCCTGAAGAATTTAAGATTTAATGTCTTTTTCTGGGTCTTTGCGTTGCCAGATGGCAGAAGGATGCTGCAAGCAAGGGACCGGCACGTGCCAAGGCAGGAGAGGTGCTCCTGTGACCAGAGAATGGCCAGTGGGTGGAGGGGTGATCGTGGTATAAGGTGCTGTTGGGTGTGCACGCACCTGCCTCTTCACTGCAGTCTACTTCTGAAATCACCCCGTGCATTTGGGTGTTTGAGTTCTAGAGCACTTGGTAAAAATTAGACTCACTCCTTCATAATTATGCCTCACCTCTCCAGTTCTCACCCTATGTTTAGAATGAATTATCCTATAAAGTTCACAGGTATGAATAAGGACCTCACATTTATTTATTTATTTATCTATCTATCTATCTATCTATTTTTTACCCCACACCTGATGCTCCCCTCCTGCCCCAGCCATCCCCAGAGGAACTTTTCTTAAAGCCCAGGATGTTGGGTTTTAACTTTCCTCAGAATCCTGAATCACTTCGAGATGTTTTGAGCTTTTGCAAGTTTTGCCTTTGAGCTTTGTCTCGGGCTGATTAGGATAGACAGCTTTTTTTGCAGTTTTCAGGCACTTTCCACCCATCTGTGAATGAACTCTCCACTGGGGGTCATCTGGGTGCTTTGGTAATATTCTTTCTCATTAGAAATCACAGCAGAAACCCTTTTCCTCTGTCTCTGTTTTAGTTTCCTGTGGCTATTTTCAAATAGTCACCACAAACTTAGTGGGTTTAACAACACAAATTTATTTGCCTACTGTTCTGGAGGGTAGGAGTCCAAAATCAGTTTCACTGAGCAAAGTCAAGGTGTCCTTCTTGACTTTGAAGGTGCCCTTTTTGACAGCAGGACCTGTTCCTTGTGCACACTCAAGGGGAGAATTCGATTCCATGTTCTTTCCCAGCTTCTAATGTCTACCTGTTTTCCTTGGCTTGTGGCCCCTTCCTTCATTCTCTGCTTCCATCCCCATAAGTCCTTCTCATCTGACTCCTTCAGTGTGCCTCTTGTAAGGGCCCCTTTATTTACATCAGGCACGTCCACCCGGATGATCCAGGATGATCTCCCCGTCTCAAAATCTGTAGCTTTATCACATCTGCAAAATCTCTTTTCCCATACCAGGTAGCAAGCACAGGTTCCAGACCTTAGATTGAGGAGAGTTTGGAGGCTGTCACTCAGCCTGCCACAGTCTCTTAGCAGCTCACAAGCCCTTTGATGTTGGCAATTCTCCTGGCGACACACGGGGTTCTGTGGTTGCAGATTTGCAGGCTTTTTTTTTGTGATGCCTCTAAATGCTTTAGAATTTACCCCAGAGGACGATGCAAACAAGAAATTCAATGATCTAAACTTAATATCATTATTCGTAAGAGTTTCTCAGGACTTGCTTGACAAGGAGAGTGATGCCTGGCATGAAGATACCTTAGTAACGTTAGAGAAAGAAAATGTTTGTCTTAAAGAACTGGAGTGATTGACCTCAAGAGATCTCCTGTGATGTCTCATGCCACTTCTTGCTGACACGAATTAGCTTCTTACTAGACTGTAAGCTTCTTGGGGGCAGAACCTTTTTCTGATTGATGAGTGTGTCTGGTAGAGCACGTAGTATACCTGAAATATAAACGGGTGCATTGCATGTATTAACTTTTTGGGTGCTCACAGAAACCTGAGGCAGAGGCTCAGATAAGGTCCAGGGCTGACACTTAAACTCACCCCGACCCCTGCACCCAGGCTTTTACCCGCCCCATCATGCCCCTCTTCACTGCTGCAGTGAAGCATGTGCTGAGTGAAGAATAATTATTGCTTTGGGGCTAGCATAGCACCTTCATGTACATTATCTCATTAGACCCCCATAAACATGGGAGGCAACTGATGAGCGAACAGGCTCGGAATGGTCAGCTGGGCTCATGATTTCACCCATTCTCCCTTCAGTCATTACACAGACATTCTCTGAACCTCCATGAGCTCTCGAGCCAGGGCTGGGCCTTGGGAAGCAGTGATAGGGAGAGAGAAAGGTCTGCTTCCTTACGGAGCTTAGGGTGCTGTGGGGAACACAGCATGACTTGGACTGTGACAGCTCCAAGGGAGTGTGTTTTGTAGGAACAGACTATAGGGGACGGTTGAAATCTGGGGCATCACCGAAAGCTTCTCTAACCTGGGTATATTAATCAATGTACTCTTGATTTCCAGTAATAGCAACTCCATTCAGAATAGCTAAACCTTTCAGGCCTCTGTTGGCTAACATTGCTGTAAAAAGAAATCTGTGCATGTTAGTTAGACTAGATCCAGGAGTTTGTATGATGTTACTTAAACTTGGTGCTGGATTTGTTCTTCCTAGGTTGTTGTTCCTGGTGATAACGGTGGCTACACAAAGCAGTGAGATGTTTTTATTTTTCTTACTGTTGGAGACCCAGGAGAAAAGCGGACAATTCTTAGCTCCAGGGAACATAGCTCCTAAGGAGGACTCAGTTTGGCTCTGTTTGGGCCACATGTCCAAATGTAACTGTGGCCTGCATTCAGGGTGCTCTGATTGGCTAGATGGGGCCATGTGGCTCCTCTCCCCTGTGTAGAGGAAGTAGACTTCCTGTTCAGTGAGGGACAGTTTTCTGAAAGACAGATGTGCTGAGTAGATCACCTTATCAGATATGCCCTACAGGGTCGCATAGTTAGTACGCTCAGTTAACATGTTGGTCAAATCACCAGTCTGCAAAGTCACGCGATGAAAATGACAAGGCCTTTGGGAAACGTGGGGTTAGGAGCATCACAGTCAAACTTCGTTTATGACACATAAACCAAAAGGTAGGAACTTGATGAATAACGACTTTGTCCATAAATAAATGTGGGAATTTACCTTGAGGAAGATCTGAAGTTTGCTTTCGGAGATGACCAAGAGTAGGTTTCCTGGTCGTGAGTTACTGTGAAGTGGTGGAAGCGGGTTATAACAATCTGCTATCCTTTGCAGCCTTGAGGTCTGGAGCATGTTTTTCTGCCTTTGAAAATAGGTCCTTTGAGACATGTGTTTATTATCAATACTTATTTTATCAAAGTTGAAAATTTGATCCGATGTATAGCCTTTTTCAATTACTTTCAGTCGCATTGCTGGAAGTTCTTTTACAGCATTCTCATCTGTATTTGTGGCTTCACCCCACAGCCGAAGGCTTTGGAAATTTATAGAGATGCCTGGAACCGCCAAGCCCGCCACTGCTAGGACTAAAAGGGGCCGCTAATGCGGGGTTTGGCAGGTCTTCTTATATAGATCATGCTTCCTCTTTGATCACGAGAAAGGTTGTTTCTGACTTATTTTGCTGTTTGCTATTAAATGTATATGTTCAAGGGTCTTTCCATTTATTCTCCTTCTTTCGAATGTGTTCTTTCTGAATTCACAACAGTCGAAGTTGTTACAGCCACGGACATTTCTCTTATTCTCTTACCTCGTCTCTGGTTGTCTGCGGCATTGATGTCTTTATGTCCACTGCCCCGGGGAGGGTCATCTTCTCTAGTTTCTTTCCAAACGCTCGTTTCAGGCTTTTTGTCAGGACTTAAAATGTCCCTTTTGCACACACTTCCTGACACTTTAAATAATCTAGATACTTCAACAGAAATAGAATGTTAAATTTTTCTTTTCATATTGGCAAGTTCATAAAATGTGAAAGAAAAGCAAAACACAGCATCCTTGGGTAACGCACACGGTGGTGAACTGGCTGCTGGTAGACGTGGAAGGAGTGCGCGTCTTGTGTCTTCCCATGTGGCTGCGTTCCCCTGGATGCACTGTTTGCCTTCACCTCACATGGTGTTGCTGGTGGTCCAGTTGTGCATTTGTCAATGGTAAGTTTATGCTATAAACTGTTATATATTGTTTCCTAATATGTCGATTGCATTATAACACCTTTCCTCCTTCAAAACAAGCATTATAGAAAAACTGACTGTAATTGGAGGGGAGGGAATAAAACCCAGACCCTCCGACTTCGCTGCATTTTATCCTGCACAGCGGCGCTGATGAGGCTAGCCATCGTGTGGACACTCAAGAGTGTTTAAGATATAAAGAAATGTATTTTTAACACCGAAATGCCAGAGCCCAACCATCTAATCTTGTTACCTGGGGAGATTATAAGGCTCTACATTTATTTTTAGGCTATTGCAGCCATTGTTTAAAATGTATTTGGAACGGTTTGGTTTGGTCGATAGATCTATTTCATGGCGTATTTAAAAATCCCTTTCACTGTTTTGTAACCCAGTCTCTAACAGGGTTTCCTTCCTGAGCGTTACTTCCGTTAAAAAACTCTACTTGATTCTGAAACGTATCGCCAAGAGAGCTAAAATTTATGAACATGCTTTATCACCCCCTAAGAATTACACTAATAGAAGTTGTTAATTTAGGCTTTGGCAGTAGTCACTCCAAAATGAACCACATATTTTAAATATAAACTCTGCTGCTATTGAGAATTTCCAAAATAAAGTGCCAAAGAGTTTGAAGGCCGTTCCAAAAGCAGAGCTCTTAAAATGAATTGAACTTTTTGTGGGAAAAGTTGTGTGGCAAGCTTTGTTGGAACACACTTCCGTGATCTCTTTTGCAATGTATGTTTCTTCTCACCATTTTATTATCTTCGTGTTTATTTCCATGCCTTTATTCCTGCCTGATAAAACAACCCAAAGTGGTAAAACTCAAGTGGTGGCTTCATATTCTAGTCTTTTATTTGCCATTTAGCCATGTCCAGCCTGGTGTTTGGCACGCAGTGAGTACTTGGCTGATGATTTGGTGTTTGGTCAGTTGGGAGGTTTTTGATGCCTTCCCAGCGGTGTCTTGTCCTTAGAAGTTGCTCAGTAAAGACTTGATGCTGTGAATCTCTGGCTTTACCCTCATTGTTGAATGTTTACTCACTGTTGATATGGTATTTGGCAAGGAGGTAGAATTCTATTTAAGTGAGGGAATCCTTGCTGGGATAAGATACCTTTTTTCTTTTGAATCTTGGTTGTGGAACTGTGAGCTTCATCCACATATCAGTTCACAGCAAATTTCCACTACTGTTCCCGACAACTCCCATCTCTCATTGTAGTTTATTATTTTCTTTTCATTTCCAAATCCCAGGTACTTCCACTCCTGGCGAAGATACTCTGAAATGCCTTCTGTGTGCCTGTACATTTGCATGTGTCCTTATAAAATATATAGTGCTAGTTTTGAGGATATGGGTTTTAATTTACATAATTTGCTATTATTTATCCTGTGTTTGTTCTTTTATTCTTTTAATCCATACTGACTTTGAGATCACCTGTGTCATTGTAACAGACCTGGTGTGCTGTTTCTGCACTGTTCTCCGTCATCAGCATGCCACATTTTAAATGATCATTTTGTTACTGATAGACATGTAGGTCGTCTCCAAATCACCATTGCCACAAAAATGCTGTGTTTGGTGACTGTCCTTGTACATGTCCCCTTATAAACCTAGGAACCTACGTGAGAGATTCTGTGGGTCAGACAATCAAATGTGAGGGTCATAGTGAATATTCATATCCACTTTATAAAATGGCCAGGTTGACTTTTGGAATAAATGTACCAGTTTACACTTCCATTCTCAATGCTGTCCTCTCACATGCCTACCAGCATTTGGTATGATGGGATGTTTCCATATTTGCCTTCACAGTGGGTATGAAGGGTTATTACAGTATTATTTTAACTTCTTTTTTTTTCTCAGAGTAAGTCTGAATACTTTCCCATATTTAATGGGCACGCAGGTTTCCCCTTTTGTGAATTACCTATTCGTATACTTATAGTCAATTTTTAAGATTTCCTAAAGGACATGTGAATTCACTGTGGGGGAAAAAAAGCTATTTTTAGACTTGGAGGAATTCAGACACTAAAATAAATGTAGGTAATCTCTTGGGTCATTATGTCTAATTTTCTGTGCAGCAATGGTGGAGAAAAGACTCTGGGCTCCCGGTCCCTCCATCTGATTACTGCATGGGCAATTAGCTTCTTTCCCTCAACAACTGGACACTGTCCCTCATTGAAAAGACACTTGAGAAGCTTTGTGGCATTCATAGTCATATTGTGTTGTCTGCATAGCTGAGTCAAGTTTATGCATTCTGGCAGGATTTGATTTCAGATGCTTAGAAAATGTTCTGTTTGTGGATCCAATTAAAATTGTGACATGGGTAGTGTATTATTTTTCTTCCTCTGTCCTGGAACTGCTGTCAGAGTCCTTGTATCTTAATCGGCTCTGTTTGAAAGAAAATTTTGAAATCACCCACTGCAGACTAAATGTACTTATCTATCCCTTGAATTTCCATCTGGTCTTTTGCCATGACTGTTGAGAATGACTTGTCCTGCTGCTCTTTGGGAAATGAGGTGCAGTGGCATTTGAATTGATGAGAGCAGTATCACTTCAGATGAGGTGGCATTTAATAATGACGAGGGGTGTTATGTAGTTCCATTGGGTGCAGAGGCACAAACATGATTTCTAGAAATGCACAGGTCAGTGTGAATGGTTCCCTCATTAATATCAATTTATAGCAGTGATTCTTAAACTTTCTGTGTTCACAAGACGCTTTGCAATATAGAGATTATTTTTTGACCTGTCATTTGAAGGCATTAAAAGACCCCAAATGACTCTGAGCAAGATAACACTAGATGATAGAGTCAGCTTGACTTAGTGAACTGTCTCAGAGACTTTGTAAAAGCACCCGTAATTATCACACTACTGACTCGGTCATTCTTCAGCCCAGTGCTATAGTTTGAGTACCAAGGCTCACCATTATACCTTGTCTTCCTGTCTGTGTATTTCAAATAAAGTCATAGAATGACTTTTAGCCCTTATTTTGTATTCAGCTTCCTTGAGAGGTAAAATGACACTTTCCATTCAATTAAATGATAGAATGTAAGACTTAGAAATGGACCTAAGTATTATCTTGCTTGGTCTTGTTAGAGATGAGGAAACACTAAAAAAAAAAACCGGTTTCCTAAAAGTGAAGAATCAATTCGTTTCTTAAGTTGTAGGAAACTCTCAAATGAGAATATATCTTCCTGATATAAACAGGTCAGGGAGTCATTTGGGTCTTCTTTTATTTTTTAAATTTGTATTGAATTTATTGGGGTGACATTGGTTAATAAATTGAATAGGTTTCAGGTGTACAATTCCTTAATACATCATCTATATATTGTATTATGTGTTCACCACCCAAATAGGTCTTATGTCAGGGTGTTATTATTATTTTTTTTAAATTCCCATCTTTCACACAGCCCAGCAAACCTTCAAATGAAAGGACATGGAAAGAAGTGGCTCTTTGATGTGATTCTTAGTCTTTGTCCAGAT
>VMDR010011520.1:0-28319 GCA_007922815.1 Macrotus californicus | reverse complement strand
AATTATAAAGGACACATGGACAATAACAAGGGGGGTGGAAATGGGGGAGGGAGGTGGGGAGAAATGGGATAGTGAATAGGGGTGGGGGGAAAGGCAGAAAACTGTACTTGAACAACAATAAAAATAAATAAATAAATAAATTTAAAAAAAGAAAGAAAAGGAATATAGAAGTTTATAATAATTGACCAACCCCTCAATAATGCCCTCCAAATGGGATCTTTTTGGTTTATGGAATCACTTCATATAATTTCTTTTGTATTGTGATGTAACAGGATAATAAACATTTTTCAGAAAACTGATGAATATTCCTTGATTATCACACTTAAAAAATCAATCACTTTGCATAAAACCCTTACAAAAATGTACTCTTACCCTCCTACCCTTTAAACAAATTATTCTATGAATAATAACTTTTAAAAAATTAAGAGATTACTGTGAACATTCAGTGAGACAATGGTACATTTTGGGACAATTTACAAATGGTTCCACACTGCTGTATTTTGAGTTCCTCATACTTTAAATATCTAGAGATACTATCTTTCTATTTAAACTCACTGGAAGGAATGTTCTTTTGTCCCCTATGGAATTTTCTCCCATCTTCTGTATTTCATGAGTCTTGGCGCTCTGCCAATGATTGAGTCTCTGACCTACAGATATGTGAAGAATTACATTTAGACCAAGTTCCCAGGCAGGCACGTAATTTAATATGTCTTACTGTATGTTCCTTAAATATTTGTTTAATATTTATTTAGAGAGCAGCCTGAAGGATGCTGTAGGGAAGGAAAGAGAAAGCAAGACTGCTAGCAGAGAATGCCCTTTCATCTGTTGTCCTGACCTACTCCATTTGTTCCCTAATTTTTGCGCCTCGCTCAGCAACTTTTTCCTTTTACTTTTTTATCATAGAAAAGCAGGGTGAATTCAATGTCCAGATATCAATTATTTACATTTAATAATTGTCAATAGTTTGCCATATTTGCATCATTTATTTTATTTGCTGATGTATTTTAAAGTCAATTACAGACAATAGGTCATTTTAGTCCTACGTATGTCACTATGTCTTTGTAAAGTAAGAAAAAAATGTTATGTGAACACAACGTCATTGTTACACCTGAGATATTACAAATGTTTTTAGATGTCATCTAGTAGCCTACACGGAAGCAGTTTTTCAAATGGTGGCTCAGAGATGAATCATCTGTTATTACTCAAACCTGCATTTTGGATGTTACTCTGTGATGTCAACTCAAATATCTCAAAGTTGTCCTCCCAGCAACAGCAAATGCTCCTTCTGAGAAAACTTCTGATAATGTTATATTACGCTACATTCCCAGTAATAGTTTACAAGGGGGAATCCCCCAAAACAATTTATTTATAAAACTTGTGTATTTATTCTATGTTTAAGCTTCAGTCACCTTCAAAGTACTCTCCATTTGATATAACACACCTATAAGATATTTTTTCCCACTGCTCAAAACAGTTTTTGAACTCATTGATTTTGATGCCTCTTAGGGCTTCTACCATTTTTTGTTTCACCTCTTCCACATCTGCAAAATGTTTCCCTTTGAGGACTTTTTATCTGGGGAAACAAAAAGAAAGTCACTCAGGGTGACATTAGGTGAATAGGGAGGGTGGAGCACAGCGATCATGCCCTTTTGCTCAAAAACTGCCAAACACTCAGCACAGTGTGGGCAGGTGCACTTGTAAATCACCCATCATGAAATGGGCAAAGGTGTTGAAAGAATCCTTAAAAAAAGAATTCACTGAAGCTAAATGCAGCCTCTCACAACAATGCCAGCAGGTTCACTGATGCAGATGGGTTCCTAGAACCCTGATGTAGCAGGGGAAATCTGTACTAGAAGGGATCCACCCTTTAGATGATAATTCTGGGGGGTTTTTTGGTGCCCCCCGGGTAGTATAATCGTGACCTTTGAGCAGTCTTTTTTTCTTTGTTATTCAAGACTTTAAAGGAGATACTTTAATTTTGTTTTGAGGTGAGAAATCATCAAAACTCGTCATCACATCGTAGTTCCAAAGACTAAGAAATGACGCAGGCACAAAGCCATTTGTTGTGATCAAACTTGTGAAGCAGGAACAAAGCTTAAACCTCGGACATTATAATTCAGGTAAATAAAGCATATACAAATGTTAGATTTTTTGTGTGTGTCAAAATGAGTCTAGCAGCCTTTCTTCTTTCAGCAGCTACCATTCTACTCCTTTGACAGTAGTTACAGTATTTTAACTGGAGGTGAAACTTTGTGCAACCAATGGTAACTGTGGGAATTAACAGCGATCATGGATCAAGGTTAAGACAGAACATTATCTTCAGGGCCCTGTGCCTTAAGACAAGCGGTGGAAATGAACACTGCAGTTATTGTACACATTTATTCCTGAAGGGAATTTGTATCGGGGAGAGCCAAAGCTGCCACCAAGACTCATGAGGAGGAGATGAACTCCTTTTTCATATCCAGAACAAAAGCTGATGCTCAGACTGAAGATTTCCCGGAAGCATTCCGATCACAATAGCTATAGAACTACAAGCATTTGTGATGGCCTAATTCAAGTCTGTGTTTTACTGATGGCAGATAGGATATGTTTTTTCCCTTTGAGATCTAAATACTCCATAGTAGTGGTTCTCATCCACAGAGTTACTCTGTCCACAGGATCAGTGGAACAGAAATTGTGGGAGGAGTGGGTAAAATATCTAGATGGCACAATATTGAACCCAACTTGCAGCCTTACTTCATGCAGAAGCCAAAAGGAATGAAGAGCTGTTGTGATGGAGACACATGCTCTCATGAACTTGGTTCCATCTGGAAAGTCAAGATGGAGAAGAATGTCAAATATTACTCTCTAGAAATTCAAAGAGGATCAGCTTTGCCCTAATTGTGTTCAAAACTTAGTCTTGCAGTCTACTAGTTGTGTAATATTGAATCAGTTTCTAAAAAAAAATTTTAATCTCAGCTTCTTCTTTAAAATGGGGAATATACTAAAAAAATAATCATGAGGACTGTAAGAAGAGAAATGTAAGAAAAGGTCTTAGCTGTTATCTATGTGATTTCTTTTTTGGGGGGTGAGGATGTCAGTTTGATACTTTGTCACTATAACAAATATGCCTGAATGCCTTATTTTGGCAGCCAGCCTCCAAGAGAACCCTTATGATTTCTACCTCCTAGTGTTCATAGCCTTATGTAGCCATTTCTATGATAAATGATGCCAACCTATAGAACCACTAGGTATTTAAAAAAACATAAATTGTCTTCTGGAGAGTGGGCCCCTTGTAGTAGAAGCTTTCCCCCCTAAGTGAGTGTTCTAGGGACCCATCTGCATCAGTGTACCAGCCGGCATTGTTCTGAGAGACTGTGTTAGGCTGCAGTGAATTTTTTTTTGAAGGCTCTTTGAATGCCTTTGCCCATTTCATGATGGGTGATTTACGAGTGTACTGCCCACACCACGCTGAGTGTTTAGCTGTTTTTGACCAAAAATGGCATGACCCCCCGTGCTCCAACCTCCCTATTCACCTGATCTCACCCCAAACGACTTTTCTTGTTTCCCTGGATGAAAAAAGTTCAAAGGGAAATGTTTTGCTGATGTGGAAGAGGTGAAACAAAAAACAGCAGAAGCACTAAAAGGCATCAAAATTGATGGGTTCAAAAACTGTTTTGAGCAGTGGAAAAACATCTTGATAAGTGTATTGCATCAAATGGAGAGTACTTGAAGGTGACTGAAGTTTAAACATGTAAGAATAAATACACACACATTTTTACTTAAAAAATTCCATTTTTAGGTGCCCCCCTCACATATGGCAAATCCCTTTCAGAAATAAACCATAATTTAAAGACTATTATAGGAAGTAGGAAGTTTGAGAATCAGAAGAGGAGGTGTGTTGAAAGCAATTGAAGCTGCAAGAGTAACGCAGGAAAGTATCTGGAAAATAACTTATGAGTAGGAATTCTAATGATAAGATTTCTTCTTTTTTTTTTATTTTACATCATATTCATTTTTCCAAGAGTCACTTACGTCCAAGAAGAATCTTTCTGGCACTGATAAAACTTCCCCGTTATATACATATAGACACTCTATATCAACACTGTCCATTGTAACTTTCTGCAATTATAGAAATGTCCTATATATTTCTATATTTGCATAGCCCAATACCATCACACTAGCCACTTATAATTATTGCGCACTTGAAATGTGACTAGTGCAACAGAGGAATTTAAAATTTTTTACAAATTTTAATTGATTTAAATGCCAGTGGCCACATAAAACTAGTGACCACTGTACTGATCAGCTGTTGTTTACTCAACTGCCTGTGAAAACCTAAGAGTCACTGTGTAGCTCTTCTTTTTAGGAAAATTTTGTGAGATAGTGTTTGCCGAAGAATAATAATCCAGGGTTTATATGCGGTTTAGTGATGTGACAAGTCCTCCTTGCCTGTCGATCTGTTCGAAACAGGTTAGGTGGATCCTAAACTCTCCCTGGACTCGAGATGCAGTAGTGGGCTCAGCCACCACTGACACTGAATAAATGCCACCTGCGCATCTGCTGTGAGCCCTTCCATGTCTCATTAGTCTTTCAGGTGAAAGAGCAGGATGGATACTCCTTTATCCGTGAGTCAAAAAATCTAAAGAATACATGATATTTAGTGGAATAGATACCAGTTATTTGTATGGTATCTTTCTAAAGAGAAGTATTTATACTTTATCTTTTAGAGTAGTTTTAGGTTCACAGCAAAGTTGAGAGGAAAGTGCAGATTTTCCTTCTATCTTCTGCCTCCACACACACATAGCCTCCCCCTATTATTAGCATCCCACTGGAGTGGTACAGCATTTGCTGTTATCATTGTTCCTTATTTTGGCCATTTTAACAGATGTATAGTGGTATCTCACTGTTGTTTGAATGTGCATATCCCTGATGACAGATGATTTCAAGCATTTTTCATGTACTTATTTGCCATTTGTATATATTCCTTGGTGAGGTGGCTGGTAGGATCTTTTTCAATAGGGTTGTTTGTTTAGCTATTGTTGATTTATATGAGTTTTTGTGTAGTTTCAGTAACAGTCTTTTATCAGGTGTGTTTTTGGCAGATATTTTCTGTGAGGCTGTGGCTTGTCTTTTCATCCTCTTGGCATTGTCTTGTGCAAAGCTGAAGTTTTTCATCTAAATGAAGACTGACCAGCTTATCAATTATTTAATAGGTTATGTCTTTGGTGTTATGTCTAGAAATCATCATCATACCCAAGTTCATCTAGGTTTTCTCTTATGGTATCTTGTAGGAGATTTATACTTTGGCATTTTCTGTTTAGCTCCATGATCCACTTTGAGTAATTTTTTTTCATGGGTATAAGGTCTGTGTCTAAATCCTTTTTTCTTTTTTTGCATGTGGATGTTCAGTTGCTCCATCATATTGGCCATGCTCCTTCCTCAAATATTTGTTGACTATATTTATGTGGATCTGCTTCTTGGTTCTCTGTTCTGTCCCATTGATCTATTTGTCAGTTCTTTTGCCAATACCATACTTTCCTGATTACTGTACCCTTTTTTTCCTTCAATATTGTGTTAGGTATTCTGGGCCTTTTGCCTTTCCATATCAACTTTATACTCAGTTTGTCAAAATATCTTGTTGGGATTTTTTATTGGGATTGAATTGAGTCCATTGATTAAGTTGGGAAGAACTGACACCTTGACAAATGAGAATCAAATGGAGAGAGAATATATCTGCAGCCCTTTCCCCTGGACTGGCTTGTTTAATCTCAGACCCCCTGGGTCTCCTGACATTGACTAATTTAGCATTACCCTTACATAGCACCATCACTTCAGTATCTTCCCAGTTTGCCTAAAGCTAAACAAATCTTTGTTATTTGTTAAAAATAGACCAAACAGAATCTACTAAATTAGACATTCTCAGGGTAAATCTTTGTAATCTGTATGTTTGACAGAAACCCCAGGTAATTCTTATTATCATTAAAGATTGGGAAATGTTGACTGCTTCATTTTATTTAAAATTTTTCTGAGAAACTATCTAAAGTAGGAGTTATGAACTAGAAAACATCCCAATTATTACAAATGATAAAAACTGGCATTGAGAGACATTAAATGACTTGGTGGCGGTAACACAGCTAAAAAGTGGCAGGGCTAGACCTTAAACCCATGTATTCTGACTCTATTTTTTTAAAATATCTCACCAAGTGTTCAGTTGTTTCCAACGCTGCTGGCCCCATGATTGCTAGTCAATATAACAGCTCTAGATAAAATTGAAAACTAAAAAAATAACCTGCTCATAACTCACTCTGCCACTTCCTGGTACCTCAATTCTTGATTTCTTGAGACCTCTGGCTCTCTGAAGCCTTCTTTTATGATCCCCGCCTGTAACTACCTTGCCTTCCTCTTGAAGGATCCAGGCTTAAATATTACCTTTACTTGCCCAGCCTTCTCTCTCCCCACCACCCATTTCTCTAGCAACTATGTTCAGTGACTTCTGATAAACAGCAAGCTACTTAACTCAAGGCTGAAATATAAAATGTAAAATTCCATGGGTGTTTAATGGAACCACAGGGTACCATTGCATGGAAAATAATACTGTGATTAATAAGTAATAATACAAGAATAAACTCTGTGTTTTGCATTCTCATAACTATAAACCTCTTTTGCTTCGCCTGTAGAGCTAGGAACCTGGACTCATGGTGGCCTGAGGCAAAATATTTCACATTATTGGGTCTCTCATGTAAATTGTGGACTAGAGCTACAAGAACTTAGACCATCTGCTCAAGCTCCTTATTTCAAGAGAAAGAAAGGTGAAGTGCTAAAAGGTAATGCAGTCATTAAACTAAAACTAAAACGTGTAAAGTGATGTGTTTGAGGATATAATGACCTGCTTTGTCCCTTGTCTAAGCTGGACTTTCCTTCTCCCGGCCCATGGAGACCAGGAAGTAACTCATTCTCTTATTTGTACAACTTCTCTATGCCAAGGTTTGCCCTGAGCATTTTATATAAATTATATTTTACTGAACCTCAAAACAACCTTTCAAACTAAACATTGCAATCTCCAATTGATTTATGAGGAAACTCACTCACATGTTAAAAGCCTGTAACATTTTGAAAAAATAAGAATAGGCTGGAGCAAAAAAATTCACATTTAGATTTTTTAAAATTTCAGAATACACCCCTAAGCCCCTTCTCAAGTAGTTGTAGCATTACAGTTCCACTTGTATAAATGCTTTTAAAAAACATTTGGAACAAATATACGTTAGAAGACAAAATACATTTGTGTTCAAAGCTTAGAAGAACTAATAGGAAAGGTCATTGATAAAGGGTGAGCGATTCATATTAAAGACAGCTCAATGGGCCAGAACAGTGACCAGAATCAACGGAGTGAAATGTTGACCTACTGGAAGAAGTCCACATTTAGGTAGTTGCACAGCAAGTAGATGCAAAATGCTAGAAATGCTAGCATGACTGCTTGTCATTCAAAAGTCTTGAGTGCTTATAACTTATTGGGTGCATTTACAGGCCCTGCAAGTACAGCACCTAATATTTACAGAAACTCGTCTGTCAGTTGGGAGTGTGGGGTAAAAAATGTGATTAACACCAAGAACACAAAACAAACTACTTTCAGGAACTGATTAGGTCAATAAATAGATAAAATAGGATAAGGTGGCAACAAGTGGTTAAGAGGATCCCTGTAGCTAGAATGATCAGGGAAGACCTTTGACGAGGAGGTAGTACTTGTACTGAGTCCTGAATAAGATGCAGTCAGCTATGCAAAAATATGCAAGAAAAACAAAGTTCAAAGCAGAAGAAACAAGAAGCATAAAGACTGTAAGATGGAAAAGACCTTGGTAGTCCCAAGAAAAAGAAAGTACGTCAATGTGGTTGTTGTATCATAAACAACTGCAAGAATGAATGAGACAAATACACAAAGGGTAGATCATGTAGGGCCTTTTAGGTCACAATAAGATTTTATTCTAAACATAATGAAAAGCTATTGCAGGGTTTTATGCTGAATAAGGACATGCACTGATTTACTTTTGAAAATATCATTGTGGTTGTTTGTGGAGAATGCTCTACAGGGAGATGACAGTGGAATCAGGGACATATGCAGGGAGGCTTCTGTCAGAGTTCCATAAGGATGATAGTTTCTGGGACTGTATATAGCATCAGAGATGAGGAGTTGTTGGTTTTTAGTTATATTTTGGCAGAAGAGGTAACGAGCTTAACTAACAGCCTAGGATATTGTGGATTGAAGTGGGAAGTTATATTTGATAGTCTTCTTTAGCCACATTTAATTTGAGATGCCAATTAAATATTCTAGTTCTGATTATTTGGCTATCTTAGTTGTCTATATTAGACTCGAGGCCTGATGAGATGTTTGAATGGAGATATTTTAAAAGTTCAGCAGAATACAAATAGCACTTGAGACTATAAGATTGGTTGCCATCACATAATGAGTGAGTATAGAAAAGAAGGTCAGATGGCCTAGGTCATTCTATAATTAGAGATTTCATAGATAACACGGAGCTATGAAGGAGACTGAAAAAGTATGATTAGTGAAGTGAGAGAACAACTAGGAGAGCATGGTGTCCTGGAAACAAAAGAAAAATGTGTTTCAGTATGGATGGAATAATCAATCATGTTAAATACTATGGAGAGCACCAGTAATATGATGGAAAACTAACCATTAGCCAGGGGAAGATACAGAATAATTATGACCTTATTAAGAACTCTTTACATAGAATGACAAAGTCCAAAGTCCAGTTGGAATGGGAGGGAAACAGAACGTGAGGTGAGTAAATGGAGAGATGTTGAAAGAGTCGGTGAAGAGTGGAAGTTAGATGATTCAGGGGGGAAAAAGGTTTAATTGCAGAAATGAAAACCTTAAGATGGTAGACGGTATTTGTGGTACAAACTAACTTGGCCTTAAGTAAGGACATCATGTTTTACCATAACCAGAGACACTACAATAAGGAAAATTATAAGAGAAAAAGATACAGTAGAGCAATGGAATTTTTAGGCAAGATGCATTAATTCTCATCTGATTCCATTAGCTGTGTGCAGGGTTATCGGCTCAGACAGTATGTAGGGTGTGGGTATTAAAGATTTGAGAAGAAGGCATAAAACTGTCTCTTCAGAAAGTACTATGTAAATTGAACAGGAAACTTTAGCAGGACTTCTGTCAGTGCTGAGATTACTTTTGATGTTGTGGACACAAACTTAAAAGAAGTTTGATTAGTGAATTGTGTCTGATTATTGAGTTATTTATCTATAGGTGCAAAATATAAGGATAGGTGAACTAGTCAGGGTTAGGGATATTTCAGGTAAGTAAAATATCAGACAAGGGAAGATAGAAAACTTGCATGTCTGCAAAACAAAGGAACAAACAAAAACAAGGTGGGAATTAAAAAAATAATCTAGGTTACTGGGGAGAATGAGGACCTACCTACAGTGATTGATGGGTAATGCAAAGGCATTTGTATAAATAGATTACAAGTTTTTATGAGTTTGGAGAATTTTTGGAAAAAAAATATTAGAGTGAGTTGGAAGAAAAGAAGTTTATAATCAGAGATTATGGAAATGTTTGAAAGTAACATTTTTGGATATAGTGCAGTTAGAAATAATGATATTTGACCAAATGAGATCGAAGGAAATGTGGGAAGCAAGTTGATGGAGGTTCTAAGAATCTAGTGGTTGGATGTCTCATTCATTCGCATGAAGAAAACTCAAAAAATCATAGCTATGGAGGAGACAAAACCTAATGTTCTATGATTGGGGGGAGTAAACTATGTGACAGTCATGGAGGTGACAGCTAAAAAAGTCTGATGCATTGAACCTGAAAAAGGCTAGTCTTTTTAATAGAAATAAATGGTTTTCAAGAAGCGATAGGGAATAAGAAAGACACTTGAGTTACACGGAGTGTAGAAGAAAAAAGTCTCATTCAGGGGTCACAGAGATATGGTATGTTTAGTGCAACCACATTTCAGTTAAGCAAGAGGATAAGAAGACCCCTCAAAAAGGGTGGGGAATAGAATGGTTATGTTTGTGATTGTGATTCCAACAGAGATACTGAAGAATTTCACCAGGTGAGAGCGTGGAAGTTAGGATCAGATCAGGGAGTATAAACAATTGCAGGGGGATAACCATGAGTATTATGATGTGTGGTACAGAAACTTGGGTTTCTGTTGACATCCAAGATTATAGGCACAATGGATTAATTCTGGAAATCAAGGCAGGGGGTTAACATTGTGAAGCAGCTGTTCATGGTCCTCAGCTGGTGGGAAGGGAGGAAGATCAACTCAGTAGGACATAGGATAACTACCTACACACTGCGAAATTAGCTTTGCCCCTGAGTAAGGGAGCTGACTCACAGATGCACAGAAGAGATTGGATAATACAATTTTATTTGAGGAATATGCAAAGATATAAAGATTTTAAGTGACTACCAGATCAATAAAAGCTGAACACATGACTTCACTAAAGAGAGAAAAAAATGTATTATTTAAAGGCATCAATAAAAATTTACTGTCCAGAAAAAGTGAATCTACCCACTAGAAGTAAAATATATCCAGAGCACCACAACTAATTCCAGGCCCTGTCCTTAAAGAGTAGCATTGGCAACTGAAAGTGTATCCCCAGATCCCTAAGGTGTGGAGGAAAGCAGGAAGTGGTCATGAAGGCGAATGTTGCAGAAATTGTCAGGGCCTTGAATAAGCCATGTGTCAATAAATAGAACACACTACTTCAAGCAGATATGGGTATCTAGGCTCCTCTGGACATAATAAGATCCTTTAAGAGTATAAAGGATAGATTTCTTGGAAAATATGATCTCTCCTTCTAAAATGATAGTTCTAAAAATATAACCTATGCATTTCAGAATAATCTAGGAGGGTTATTAAAAGTGCATGTTCTTGAGTGTCATGCCAGACCATTTTAATCAAAAATGAGAATAAATTCAAATCTCTGTTTTAACATGCTATACATCCCAACCACTCCCTAATTTAATCACAGAAAGACTCAATTAGATCATCAATATACTAGGAGGAGATGCTTGGCAGTTGGTAGGTTTGAAACCTGTGCTACGGTGGGTAAGAGCTCGGTTTATCTTGGCTCACTAATATATTCCATGTCTCAAAAAATGCCTGGCTCAGAGGGGATACTCAATAAATATTTGGTGAATTAATGACTAAAGGAATGACTATTGTCTCTAACCTACATTTAAGCCCCCTGTCCTCTCAACTCCAACTTGGAATGTAACTATTGATTAAAACCTGTTTCTCAGTCTCTGCACAGAGACTTCTTCCAGCCAAATGCACCTGTTCTGGAAAGGAATCACTCTATGATTGAGTGTCTGCCAAGTTAACCTTCTCTCAATTCATTCTTATCTTTTTTTTAATCTCTTATTCTAACCTAACTAAGAAAGGATCAGTTCTTTTCATTCAGTTATCCCCGCACTTGATGCCTATCCAAACCACACAGCTACATTTTAGCTATTTGGTCATAAATTGGTCAGGACAGTCTCATCTGCCTGAGAAATCCTCAAGACTTTAATCAAACCTCCCATGGCTAAACAGGGTCATGTTATGGCCACTTCTAGCAAAAGTAGAAATAAAATTTACCAAGGCTTCATGGGAGTCTTTCACTTCAAATGGTTGAAGACTGGACTCATCAGGAAGAAGATGGAGTTATTCTGAGATTTTCTAAAGACAGATTTAAGGCTAGTGATAATAAGTTATAGAAGAAAATTTTGATTCAAAATCAAAGAAAAGAATCTAAAATTATTCTCCCTATTATAGCATAACATATAACTGTCTTAAAGTAGCCAGCTCTCTCTTACTAAGATAATTCAAGTAGAAGAAAAATAATAATTTATCTAGAATAGAATCATAAACCTTGAAGGAACTTTAGAGATTGATTTAATATACTATTCCGACCTCATTTTTTTATGTGTGGAATCTGAGGTCTAGAAAAATTGACATCTGCCTAAATCTATATAGCTTGTTAAAGCCAGCCGTAGGAACATAATCTGGCCTAAGGTTATCTTTTAAATGCCTCTTCAAATTATAGATGCGATACGTGCTTTGGCTTATATGAGTTCAAATGTCTAAATTCCAAGGCTAATAATTCCATATTTTAAACTCATCCTTTTTCTATTTTTGTTTATATTCAGAATTTTATAGTTAACTAAGTTTAGATGGAAATGAAGTGAATCGCGACTCAATTTGCATCCTTGCAAGTTGGAGAAAAGTTAAAAACAAATCTGCCTGAGAACTGTTTATGACACCCCGTTTTCACTGACAAAGAAGTAGCTCTCTATTTTTGGCAGATAAAACCAATTAAACAGCATCCACCCTCTTGTCATATATAAGTGTCCTTCCCTTGGGCCTGAGAATACGATTTTGTCAATGACATGGAAAGAACAAAACATTTACAAAACGTCTGCTTGGTAGGTGCTTCATATATGTAATCATATCTAATTTTATTTAATCCATGTGATGTCTCTGTGAAATGACTACTGTAGCTATTTTTTCAGATGATGAAATTGTATCTCAAAGTGGTTTGGTGCCATGTTAAGAGCCCTTTATATGAAATATATGGTGGAAGAAAAGTTGAAATGAAGTCTTTGATAGGGACACCAACTGTTTCAATTTGCTCAGGACTGGGGAGTTCCCCAGAACATGGGACTTTCAGAGTTAAAGCTGGGAAAGTTCCTTGCAAACTGAGATGGTTGCTCTCCCTAGTTAGTCCAAAATCCTGAGCAAAGAAAAGAATGTTCCTTCCCAATTTCACGAAATGCCAGATAGGGGGAGTTGGTGTTACAATGTAGCATGTTAAGGCATACATACGTCTGAACCCATTCTCTGTGATTTTGATGGAAGAGGCCTGGAATCCTAAACCATTCTGACACATAGATCCATAGATCACACTTTTAGAAATACCATTTTAGAAGGGAAAATCAGACTTCCCAAGCAATCTGACCTTTGTACTTACACTTAAAGGACCCTCCTATGTCCAGAGGAGCCAGACACTTGTATTTGCTGGCATCATTAGTAACACTTGATTTAAAGATCATCATCATGGAAGCCTCTGTCCCGTCTGTGTTTGGCAATAAGTGGATAATACAGTCTTCTTGGGAAAAGCTGAAAAATCATTCTACCATCTTTGCAGCCGAAGTTGAGGGACACTGGATAAACACAAAAGCCATGTATTAGGCATCTGAACAGTCACTTTGCACCAGTGTTTCTCAAACCCGATGTGTATAAGAAGTACACTGAGATCGAATACAGCACTCACATCCTTGTGCTCTACATTCGAAGGGTCTGATACAAAATGAGACCCAGTGGGATGGTTCATTTAATGTGCCCACTGACTGGGCCCCAAGGCACTGGGTGTTTCTGCCAGAGTGTTTCTGAATGACATTAGTATTTGGATCTGTAGATTCAGTAAAGTTCATTGCCCTCCCTAATGTGGGTGAGCATCATCGAATCCATCGAGGACCTGAATAGAACAAAAAGGCAGAGGAAAGCATCTCTGCCCAACTACATGACCTGAGACATCAGTCTTCTGCCCTTGAACTGGAACTCACACTATTGGTGTTCCTGGAACATGAACTGAAATTTACACCATTGGCTTTCCTGGGTCTCCAGAGTGCAGATGGCAGATCATAGGATTCTTCAGCCTTCATAATAACATGAACCGATTCCTTATAATAAATCTCATTCTCTGTACATAAATTATATTATATATAATATGTAAGTATTCTACATTAATTATTTGAAATATATGTGTCCTACTGGTATCCTATTCTGCTTCACCAGAGTACCTTGATTAATATATTAGGGAATATACATTTTACTTGGTCCTTCCTCCCAACTAGTTGATTCTGATACTTTGTTGATTACCTGATCTAAATCAACTACAACCTTACATTTATTCTCTGCTTATTCTGCACATAACATGATACCAGACACTGGCAAAAGTGGAAGCTTTGAATAATACCAAATTTTATAAAAGCAGATTGTAAACTGTTAAAGAAATTTTTAGCCTAGATAACAGTAGATTCCAACACACATCTCTTTTTTGTTGGGTTTGTTGTTGTTGTTGTTTTGATGGCAAAATCCATTTTGAAACTGTCCCAAAAGAAAAGCATCTGGATAGGAAGAGATTTTAGATTAGGCATTTTGCAGATTTCCTGTCCTTGTCATTCATATTTCAGTGCTAATTTTCTAAAGTCTTTTGCACAAAACAGTTTTCAATTCCATACAAGGCAAATTGGGCAAATTCCATTTCAGAATTGCAGTTGTGTTGATACACGGTAATCTTATTAGCAATAAAAGGATATTACCTATAATTGAATAGCTCTGCAATTAGCAAATTTCAGAGGCAGAGAACACCATCATCCTTCAGTTTTACATTCGTTTCTACCCACAGCAGGAAACGTTTGAATTGCCAATACAACTATTAGCATGCGCTTGCTCGACTAAGTGAAAAAATATCTTAATAAAAATCTGCTTCACCCAGAATAAATATTAACTACAGTTCATGCAGATAAGCTTAATGTTAGCAATTAGGACTGGGTTACATTTGTACTTTGATAAATATCGGTAGTGTGTGCATTTATTTCAAGCAACGCAACAGGTGTCACCCCGAAACCTGATTGGGTAGAGTTCTGTGTTGATAACAAAGGTCAGGCTTCTATTCATTTAAACAAATATATCTGTGGGAAAAATAATTAACGTATTCAATTGGGGAAGTTTTATTTGGTGTCTTCATGACAGCCGTATAATTGGGTTATTCTAATATTATAACACCAACACAGATATATATATACATATTCTCACACACAACTATTTTTTAATGGATTTAGTTATGTTTCAGGGCTCAACATCACCCATGGAACAAATTACATTAAAATTACAATTAACTTCCGCTCAACTGTCAGCAGAAATCGATGTTGCTGTGTACATACTGTCTCTTCCTCAATTTTATTAAGCCTCTTTCAATTATGAGGAAACATAAATTGGAAGGATGTCTCTACAGTATTAAAATGTACGAGAACATTGACCCTGGCCTCTGGAGATGATGTGAAAAGCCATTTGTATGCGCAGCTGTACAAATGGCCTGAGTTCAATGCTAAATTCCGTGGAAAATCATCTTTGCTGCTCTGCATCTGAGAAAGGACAACGTTTAAATATTTAATATGTTTTCTTACACAAGTCCAATCAGCAGTGAATTAGTGAACTAGCCAGTACAGAGAGGTCCTTCTGAGAGTGACAGGTTTTACCTTTCAACGCAAGGAAAGACCTGAGTTCACACTTATCTGGAACCAGCAGCCGGGGGAAGAGCCGGCTAAGCCAGTCCTCCTTGCCCTCACTGACATTGCCTTCCATAAACCACCCTTCCAATGGCCACTGACGCACCTTTTGCCTCCTTTGTGTATCAAATTTTTCTTCATAGACAAGTACTGGTCTTGAAAATATACTGTGAATATATTGAAACAGTAGCACTTTACAAGGGGAGAACCAAAAAACCCGGAATGTATTTACAAAAATTGTTTATTTATTTTTACACGTTGAAACTTCAGTCATCTTCAAAGTACTCTCCTTTGATGCAAGGCACCTATCTGATGTTTTTTCCACTGCTCAAAACAGTTCTTGAAGACATCGGTTTTGATGACTTTTAGTGCTTCTGCCATTTTTTTGTTTCACTTCTTCCACATTGGCAAACATTTCCCTTTGAGGACTGTTTTCATCTGGGGGAACAATAACAACAAAAGCCATTCAGGGAGAGATTGGGTGAATATGGATGAGAGGGGCACAGCGGTCATGCTGCTTTTGGTCAAAAACTGCTGAACACTCAGCGTGGTGTGGGCAGGTGCGCTCCTAAATCATCCTTCATGAAATGGGCAAACACGTTGAAAGAATCTTTGCAAAAAAAAAAATCACTGAAGCCAAACACAGCCTCTCACAACAACGCCAGCTGGTGCACTGATACGGATGGGTTCCTAGAACACCCACTTAGTGGGGGAAGCCTGTACTACAAAAAGAAAATTCTGTTTTGGGGGGGTTCCTCTTCATATATTGAAAAAAATGAGCCTGGCTGTGGATGGAAGTCTCCTGTCAGAATGTAGTTGTGGAAGTGACTGCTATAGGTCAAGTGCGACCACTTGCTGGCTGGCTCTGTCAATTGTCTTCCACGTGCCTCAGCTGTCTCCTCTGTGAAAAGTAGGAAACCAGCCCTTTCTTTGAAAAAGTGGGGATGATCATAACATCTCCACAAGATGGTCTGAGGTAAAAAGTTTAGTAAATAAAATATAAAAAGCATCAAAAAAGTTTGTTGTCTTCAGGAGATATGATAATATGTTGTGATTTGCTTTTAAACTACCTCACACAATCTCTTTTATATTGAGCTGGGATCTTCATCTTCCCACCTAACTTCATTGAGCACTCTCCTTATTTAAACAAAAGTAGGTACCCAGGGAATACTGAGGTTCCCGTCACAGAGGGTTTTCAAACAGGTCCACTCCCAACTGGAAGGGTAAAAGGAGATAAAAAAAAATTGAACTGGGGTACATAGTTTGAAAATGCCAGACTGATGACAGAATTGCTAGGGAAAGTTTTCAAAATTAACATGTTATTGCCTCCTTTGGGGGGATAGGAAGAAGGTGTCAGAAGACAAACTAGCCCTCTTTTCCAACTCTGCTTTGAAAATGACTAGACCAATGATAATTTTGAATTATTCAGGTTGAGTGACATCTTGAGTCAGGACTGGAGACATTTATCGAGATTGGTGAGCCTCAATTTTGCACACGTTAAAGTCACCTGGGGAGCCTTTCAGAAGTAGCAATGATTAGGCCTCACCCCAGATCAGTTAAATCAAAATTTCCGGGAGATGGGCCAGGGCAGTGCAGCTTCTGAAAAGGTCCCCAGGTGATTCTAATGTGCAGCCACTCTGGAGAACCAGTGATCTATAGAGTCTTACCTACACAACCCTACACATTCTTTTTAAATCCGCAAGTCAACGACTTGTACAATTTAAAAACCAAACAAATGCAAATCTCCAAAATAATAATTATCATATAGATATTTATCACTATGCATCCTATTAATAATAATAGCATCAGTTTTCACTTGTGCAGTGAATAGGTTAACTCAACTCTCCAAATAACCAGTGTCAATGGTTTAGGAGGGTTAACTGATACGAGCAAGATCCCATAGTTGGTTAGAAGTCAAGCTGGGACTCTTCACAATTTTGAATTAGTCCTGTTTCCACTCTGTTACCATCAGCTAGACTCCCAGGTCCTCTAATGCCCAATTCTGTTTGCATTAACGGTCATGCTCCGTCTCTTTTAAAGTATTTCATTTAAGTTTGGCTATCATTTATGTCTCTGAGCCAATCGCTAGCCTCTCACAGGCACTTCCAGACGAAACCCCTTTGATGTTTCCCTTTGTTGACAAATCATGGCCTCAGAAGACTGCTGACTAGTTGGAGTTCAATGAATCAAGGCTTTGATTACCTTCACAGCAATTTCATATGCAATAATTCTTAATACAATAAAATAATTAGATTACCTTTCAATGATCAAGAGTCAACATTGCTTCTTATTCTGACACACACAAATCAGATATATATTTTTAATGTAGAGGGTAATGGGAATTTTAGTGGTGGTGCTAAAATTGTGTTTAACATGTCTTAGTTAATTGCATCAACAATGAAAGAGGTTGCAACACTTAAAAACATATCCAAAGTCTGTTTTCTGTAAGACAGAATAGATATACTTTTTCTTCCCACTAAGTACAACTAAAATCTTTGGTTATATGTACAACAAACAGAGAAGACTCTGTAAGGTGAAGAAAATAAAGAACTGTGCAGCAGAAAGAGCGGAGGAACTTGTACCTTTTGTGACAGCATGGATGGAACTGGAGAGCATTATGCTAAGTGAAATAAGCCAGGCAGTGAAAGACAGATACCATATGTTTCACCTATAAGAGGAATCTAATGAACAAAATAAACTAATGAACAAAATAGAACCACAGTCATGGAAACATGGAACAGACTGACAGTGACCAGAGGAAGAGAAGGGAGAGGGATAATGGTGAAAAAGAGGGGAAGGGATGAGTCAAAGAACATGTATGAATGACCCATGGACATGGACAATGGTGTGGGGATTGACTGTGGGAACAGGGGTTGGGATGGGCAGAGGAGGGCAAAGGGGGAATCGGGACAACTATAATAAAATAACAATAAAAATGATTTAAAATTTTTTAAAAAATAAAAGAAGATAAGGACGACCAGCGAGGGGACTCAGGACCTGAAAAAATAACAGTGGTGACTTCCTGGTGGTTTTTTGCTTCTTGTGTTCCAGTTTGGAGCTAAATAAGCCTGAAGCTAGAAATGTTAGCGGGCAAACCAAAGAGACAAAACAAAGGCTAACTCTTAGTAAGCCAGAGGATCAGAAAATGGACAGCCAAGCAACACAGGACACTTTGAAACAATAACTTGTCTGTTCTAGTCAAATACCACAGGAAACAGAACTGTGACCCTACTTTCAACCACACCAAGAAAGACCAAGTGAAGAGTCCAAACGTCCACCCTTGCCTGACAGTAATGAAGAAACCCAACCATCCCCTACCATATGCTATCAGAAATGCCATGTAGGGAAATGGGACACTAACCTCCATTAGATTATAACAAGCACCCCTGACTGCAGTGTCAATGGAAACCATGTGCAGATCCTGGATATCCACCCTCACATGGCAATAACAAGGTGACCCTCAATTTTTGTTCGGTTGTTGGCAGAGTTAGCCCATTTGAGATAAGACCTGCCTGCCACCCAGGGGTAACAAGGCCACCCCTCCCCATGACCTCAGTGGAAAGGGCCATGTAGGGAACAGTAATGCTTATAGCAGCTGTATGTGTAACCCTCTCAGACTGGAAATAACCCCGCTACCCTTTAAAAGGATGAATGGTTAGGCAGACTGTATTGTATTCATACTATGAAATAGTGCTCAGTTAAAAAAAAAAGTCTATTGATACACACAACCTGGACGTAACTCCAGAGAATAACACTGAGTGAAAAAAAAGTCTTCAAAGTTTGCATACTGTACGACTTCCACGAAATGCTTAATTGTAGAAATGAAGAGCAGATGAGTGGTTGCCGTGGGGTGAAAAGATGGTGTGGGTGGGTGGAAAGTGGCCATGGCTTTAAAAGGCAGCAGGGAGGATGCTTGTGGTAAGATTCTGACTCTTGACTGTGTGGGTATCAGTATTCTGGTTGTGCAATTGCACTACAGTTTTGTAAGATGTTACCATTGGGAAACCCTCTTATAGGGCATATGATATGTCTCTGGATTATTTCATACAATTGCACATGAACCTACAATAATTCAAATTAAATAGCTGAATTGAATAATATAGTCCTTTCTTAAATTTGAGCCTAATGTTGAATTGATCAAATTTTTAATTGATGATTCATTTGCATAATGTTTTAGAACTGATAAAGTCATAAGAACTTTCTATAGTGTTTTCTGCATTTTTCTCTGCATTGGACAACCTGGGATGAACTGTATTCATGTTCCGTGCTTCTTGGGGGATTATAAGAAATAGTTAACACGACTCACATTAGAATACACAGTTACTCAGGCCACTCATTTTTTTCTAGTGTGAATGTACACCCTTTCCCTCCAAGGACTAACAGATTGCCACAACGATGTTTATTGAGTTTATGTTATAATTAGGGAACTGAGTTTGGTTCTGTGACCTTGGGAAAGAAAGGATCGCAAAGATTAATTCAGAACCTACATGGAATTAATGAAATCTTCTAGGCGAGCAGTGTTCAGAGTTTTATTTTCTCATTTTCTCTTTTTGTAAGAGTGGAATGGTATTGAGTTTATATTTATTGGGATATTTCTGCTTGTCAAGTACTATTAATTGTTTTATATATGTTAATCATTCAACCTCACAGCAGCTCTAAGGGTGGGATTCTTTTTATAAACATTTTTACAGTTAATGAAACTGCCATAGAGGGCTTTCTTTACTTGCTTAAGACCATATAGCTAATAAATTTAAAAGCTTAATTATAATCCAAGGCTGCCTGGTTTCAAAGAGTACACTATTAACCATTAATAATACATAATATTTATTAAATCACAATGTAATACAGGCTTTTTGACATATTTATAGGAACCATAAGAATCTTGTAAGATCATATAAGCTGTTATAGCAATATTACTCATCTGCCTGATGCTTGTATGTTCGTCATCTTAAATCACAGCCACACTAATAAGGGATATGAAGACCTGAGAATAAAGGAATAAAATGAACCTTAGTTTGTGCATTGGTAGTATAGGTTAGTGGAAATGTAGAATCCAACCTCCAACTGGTTACTGGTTTGGGAAATTGGTGGCCAAACTGGACCTCGCTATGGGTCTTCTCTGTTCCTAAACTATTTCTGTTAACCCAAAGTCCTCTCTTAGGAAAACAAATGTGATACAGTGTCATATCTAGTGACTACTGCCACAGCTTTTGCCTTAAAACCATAGGCATCTAGGCTGAAAAACAATCTATGATTGCTCTGTGGAAGAGGAGTGTTCCTTTTGATGGTACTATGTTCAAGCTGTCCCAGGATGGTACACTTGTGTCCCAGCGTGACACAAGATTAGGAAAAGACCTTACAAATTATGTCTCTTCCTAATACCATGTTGTATCTAGGGGACACGTTAAACAATGGGTTGCTTTTTCCTCCCCTCAGATGAGTTTGCCCAAGAGGTTTTTAGATCCTCATGAGAATGAGTGTCCACCAGGCCTCTGCCTTCAGTGTGTCTGCCGGGCCGGGACAGTGCTGATTATACATAAGGCAGTGTTGTTAACAGTGTTAGTGTCCTGTTGTTGCTGCAAACGTGGAAGGTGACACGGGCAGTGCACCATGTGAAGGTCATCGTCTGTCTGGCCATCTATCTACAAAACTGAAAGTTCTGACATTTTTTTACTTGTTATCTTCTGAATTGTTACGAACCTTATAAAACTCTACAGAAAAAAAACACAAGACAAGCATATTCAATTTATATATAGGTATACATATGTATGACATAGATTTAGTTTTCTTTTGAGCACTTTTCATTTATTGTCTAAAATATTAATATGCTGAACTTAATATTGTTTTTGGTTAAAAAAAAACAACAAGAAAGGTCAAGAACTCAGTGATCCAAGCAAAATTTAAAATGAGATTTTACATAATTGAATCGGTGACTTCAGATGACTGATTTGCAGATATAGGGCATGATGCATCTTGTCCTGTGGGCATTTTCCTTTTATGCATGGGTCTCTATACACAGGCAGATATGAATTCATTGTTCTGCATATCAGAGATGAGCTTCTTAGAGAATGCCTTTTGATTAAAGTGAAGTGTTGAACTGACAATGAATAAGCTGCCCGAATCATCTTTACCAGTTTCTCCTAGAACAGAGGGCTTCTGTTTAGTCAGTGCCTGACCTTTCTGACTTCATAATAAAGATCCGTTTCAATTTTTCAAAGGCATTCTGAGGGGGCCTGCCCACCACCTTTAGCTCTGGAACGTGTTGCTCCGTGCTGACAGAGAGCCATGGATGAATGGACCCTGATTAAGATCTGTCTTGAATCAGCATGACTGTGCGGGTCAGTATTAAGCCTTGATGACAGACGCGAGGATCAGATTGGCTGCCATTCAAGGCTACCATAAACAAAGTACCACAGCTCAACCTGAACCATAAAGCTGGGAAAACTTCGCCATGCTTGTCTCGACCCTGGATCTCTACAAAGCCTGGAGCAGCTAATGAAAGCTTATGACCACCGCGTGTTGAGTCCTCACTGTCCAGGGCAAGATTAAGCTGCTCCGACCCCAGAGTGACTGGGTGGTTTCCCTTGACCCTGAGAATTTATGACTTATTCTGAAATTCTAGAGCGGTTATTTAATTAAATGCAATTATAACAAGGAACCAGAGAACTCATAGAAAGGAACACTTTTCAAAGTTATATTGACAGTACACACCTCCTTCCAATCATAATTTAATCACATTCCAAAGCATTTCTTTTTCATTTGTATACCTAGAGATGCGACATATGAAACAAATAACTCAAGGCTGAGGACAATATTCCAAACCCAATGTAATTTATACAGAAAGCTGGATATTTATTACTGGTGCTGGAGGTTATTAAGTTATCTGAAAAGTATAGACTTCATTTCTGTTTTCAAGAAATAAAGATTTATATTGCTTATTTATTCCCAGCTCTTGAACATCTGAGTTGTACTCAGAAAGGAGATTAAAAATATTTGCTGATATTGGTCAATTGGTCGACATAGCAGCAACTGGGGGAATTTCACCCAGATTTGACCCAGGTTTCTGAATGTGTGCATATGTGTGTTTGTATGTTTGACTATGAGTGTCAGATCCAATGAAAGACACATGCTTTGACAGCCTATCATGAAATATTCTATTCTCGTATTCTTTTTGAAATGTGAAAAACTCAGTTCTTTAAGATATTTTCCTGACTTAGGTTTTTTTTTTCCTTTGGAGTAGTATAAATCTTCATAGGGGCCCAGACCACTGAATTTAGTCCCTGGGTCCAGATTCCATTGTAGCTTTGCTACATAGGGGAAGGTGGATTTTCAAAATCACATTTTCCTGTTTATGAATAGAGCTGTTCTTGGATAGCCTTCCTTTTAGACATGGAGAAGATGAATCCAAATTGTTGGTACCCACTTCATGTACCAGGTTTATTATTATCACATGAAAGTACTTCCACAGGATTTTGAATGTAAAACTTACTAAGCGTTCTTGTTGATGTGCCTATGTAATCTAAGAGTCATAGGCTTTGGCAATGACTAAAACCCGAACACAGTTTTACAACATGTATTTATTCTTAAAATGGAAAGAGCTCCAGGTTATACATCAATCTTTTCAACCTTTTGAGTAGTAACAATGCCAACAAAGGTTTATGGAAAACAATGACAAGGACAGACCGTAGTCTGTAGATAGAAACAGGCATTTATATTTCTGTCCAAACTTTACTAGAGCATGCTTACAGAGCTTTGGAAATACCTGAGAGTATCAGCATGTGTTCAAAGATCTTGGCAGCCGTTCATCTTGCCTCTTTGGATTGTGCTGTGACTGTAGGCAGGCTGCGTCCTCACTTAGAGTGTCCATAACCAGACAAATAGAAGTGCCTGGGGGAGGGGTGGAAAGAACTTAGGGCCCAGAGCCAGAGACATTGAGCTGTAGACCCAGATCTAATACTAACAAGCTCTGTGTGAAGATCAAATCATTTTAAATTATAAATTAGACACAATAAGACATTAACAGTAATAACTAATAAAATAGATCAATTTTAATAATAGACTAAAACAAAAGTTATGTGAATGGCTTTGGGGCCATTATTAAGTAAAATAAGGGCGACTTGAATGCAACACTGCAATGTCATGACCATTGATCTGCTAACCACGATGGCTAGTAAGTGGCTAATGGGTGGAGAGCATTTAAGGGTGGAAACACTGGAAAAAGTGATGATTCGTGCCCCTGGGACTAAGCAGGGCTGTGTGAGATTTCATCACATTACTCAGAATGGCATGGACTTAAAACTTATGAATTATTTATTCCTGTAATTTTTATTTTAAAATATATTTTACTGATTATGTTATTACACTTGTCCCAATTTTTTCTCCCCTTTTTCCCCTCTACCCTGCACCCTTCCTCCCACCAGCATCCCCCACCCCATTGTTCATGACCATTGGATGTCCACTGGATGTACATATAAGTTCTTTGGCTTCTCCATTTCCCACGCTATTCTAAACCTCCCCCTGTCTATTTTGCATCTACCATTTATGCTTCTTATTCCCTGTACTATTTCTGCAAATTTTAATTTAAGATTTTCAGAGCATGATTGACCGCAGGTAGTTGAAACTAAAGAAAGCAAAACCACTGATGAGGGGTGATGAGGGGTATATTATATTAATTAATCTTCAAACTAAAATTAGTTTATCTCTAATACTTTGTGACATCCTGTCTTTTGTACAACAGATGACTTTTGCTTCCATATTCTTCCTTCTTTCAGTGCCTCACTTTGTTTGATGCTTTGATGCTTTTCTTTACTTTTCAGGCCACCTCACCGCTCTAGGAGTGCTCAGGCCAGTGGTACACCATGCTTTAAAACTCCACATCCCTTCTTCTTAAAAACTTATTTTTTCTCTTTTACTTTCCCCTCAGTTCAAAGTTTAGTGAACAAAGCCAGCTACATGGACTAATTCTCATATATTCTATTCCAGTTCAGGAATACAATCCTTGAAATAAGGGAAATATATAATGGGAGCTTCATATTTACCAGACATTTTGCCTGGAGCCACTATGAAAATCACGGCATACAGAATTGGAGTACAATAGAGAGCAGCAGTCTTGTTAGTCAGGAGAAAAACATAAAAGTCCAGAGTTTCTGAGGAGATGGTTATTTGTGGCTCAGGGCACCAGAGGCAAGAAAACTGCATAGATAAGGAGCCCCATAAATCTGGAAACAACACCTCTCATGCTTTTGGCCAAATACAAAGCTGCACATATGCAGGGAAGTACTGTGCATGGTCTTTAGAGAGCAACTACTGGGGGCCTGTGAGTCAAATGGAAATTCTAGAAGTTTCACCACACTGGGAGACATTGGAGTTATGACTAGCCAGAGAGAGAAGGCATCACTGGACATCATCAGCCTTTGGCTGAGACCCTAGAAAGGCCTAATTTGAAGATTAAGCCTACTCTAGATCTACTCCAGCAAAAACTAAAACAAAGCTTTGACTGGAACAAGTAGAAGTTGACAATCAGACTCTCTATACTGTAATATTCTTAATATTCAATTCCTGATAAGAAGAACTATTATGTATAAGAAGAAGCAAAACAAAAAATGTGACTCTTAATCAGGAGGAAGAAAACAGTTATTACAGACAGACAATTACACAGAGATTACACAAATGTTGAAATTAGTAGATCAAGATTAAAAGAGCTATCATAAATACCTACAATGTCTTAAAAGAAAAGATAAACTTAATAAATAAACAGATAAGTAATGACAAGAGGGAAATGGAAAAAAATACTACAGGTGAAAGTCAAATATCTGTACTGAACTCAACTTCACAGCAAATTGGATACTGCAAGTTTAAAGGAGCCTACTTCTTTTCTTGCTGTGATAATAACTGTAGGAAATGGGAGTAAGAGAAGAGCGCCCCACCTTTGCCTGGTGATTAAGAGAGTATGAGTAGGATGACTTAAGAGGCACCTGGATTTAGAATTTGGTTTCTTTTATATCAACTAGCAGAAACATCTCTTCTTTTGTTCTGATAGGCTGGCACCTTCAGCCACTTTCTAGCCTCCTCTCTGCCTGTCCCAAGGTAATAACTGTTATTAGTCAGTCCTGCCCCTACATGGAAGCAGCACTGAGTTTTCAAGTGTTGTTGCTGAAAGGAATATCCAGGGGGTCCTAGAGGATCTCTATCCTAACACCCACGTATATGTGTACACATGCATGTACAAACACTCAATCTGTATAACGCGTGTACCAGTGCAGACACATTCTATAGCTCTGTTGTATCAGAGTAGCTATTATTTTCCCAGCTACCACGATTCCCAACCCAACCCCACCAACACTCCCTAATAGGAAAATAACCTTAGAAACATAGCCATTTACTCCTTTCCCTAGCATCCACGGAGCAACCCATGTGGGTTGACATAAACTATGCGGAAACAGTAGAATATGATCACGTAATGGGCATCCAAACTTTTTTGACAAACTATGCCTTGGTTTTACTCTTTTGCATTTTCCCTATAAAATAATCCTAGCTTTCTAATTCTGGGATATTCTTACTGGTCACGGTGTTAGCTTCGGTAGCACTCAGCAACTTTGGGTAAAGCCCAGAATGGCTCATTCAGGTGCCTTTGGTAAGAGGCGGCATTTTCAAATAACATCTGACCCCTTTCCACCTCCTAATCCTGCACTGTCTTTGGAGGCAGAGTAAAAGAAGAGTGAAAAGTTTGGGCTGTAGAAAAAAGTGGATTTCAAATCTCTTTTCTGCCACCTATAAACCTTGTGACAATGGACAAGTTACATAATATCTTTGGGTCCTAATATTTCTACTTGTAAGACATAAACAATAACCTCTGTCTTATCTTGCACGGGTATTGTCAGATCCCAATATGTTGCGAGAATATATTAATGCTTTTCTACATAAATATTTACCTACAGTTTTGAAAAACCAAGGATCACAGATATGATGATGATGGCAATAACACCACATGGCTGGGCATAGCATTGCCATTGTCATTTGACAGGTTTTAGATTCTCATCTCTGCTTGCTATTTAGAATATATCTGAACCCGCCCCCTTTAGAAAGCATAGTTGCTGACAGGGAATTTCATGCTGCATTTCCTGCTCCTGTTGAAATAAATATAAATGAAGTAGAAAATGTGTAGCTATGAAAGGGATGGTTCCCCCCCTAAACTTCTTGTTGTCTTTTATTTTTGTTTAAATTGTTTCTCACTTACACTAAGACCTAATTTCCCTACCAGTATTGCTGCTTAAATACATTGATTTTGACTCTCCTCTGGTGTCTACTGAGATATACAGCTCAAATAGATCAAGAGAAATGCACAAATGATTCCCCAAAGTGAAATCAGCAAAAACACTTACAACAGTAAAAAAGAAAGCTGGTGGGAGGAAAATAACTGAAATAAACATCGTTGAGGTAGGGAAGCAATGAACTGCCTCTCATCCGCCCTCTCCTCATGAATTCTGTTCAATGAATTGATGGATGCATGGAAAAGCAAATATGTAGATGGCGTTTAATAACAATACAGTAAACTCATTCAAACCACACTTGAAATTTACATTATCCAAAGCGGTTGTTTGTGTATCTAATCTGCTGAGGCTGGGAGTTGCAGAAGTAAAGGACTCTTCTGCAGTATGACTCAAAACAACAAAAAATAGCATGGCTGAATAGTTAGCTTGGGGATTTGAAGCAATTCTGTCCTGTAGTTATTAATGCTGTGGTTGGTTTCTATCATATTACATTTTATGATAATTTATTTTAATTATCTATGTAGCTTCCCAGATAGTTTGGAAAGGCTTCATAAATAAGTGAGTATATTTGCCATTTAGATTATATTACTGTCCCTGAAAACAGTGAGACTTGATTCACAAGGTCACCTAACATTCCCCTACCATTCTTTGTACACTAAGGAATCCCATAAGTTTAATGTCTTTCATTTCATCACACTGAAGGTATTTTGTTGGGTCACGGAGATGATGTCCTTATTATGTTCCCTCATCAGATCATTGAGACCAGAAACTGCAACTGCTTCTTCAGAACTATTAATGTATCTAGCTTCAGCCTATAATTTGGAAGTCTTTAATCCCACAGATGATTGTTAATAACTTACCTTTACACAGAACATTTTCATCTTAATCTTAAAGTCATAAGCCAGAGATGCACATTGTATCTAATATGAGCTGAATTAGGCTTCTGAAATCTGCTCGCACTCATAAGTGAAGATTAAAACAGGTCACTGTGACCAATATTTCTTTATATATGAAAGGTGATGCTACTGAGCTTGGTGTTTCCCATTTTTCTGGTTCTTTTCTTAGACCTGGAGTGACACTTGAAGAAAGCTGAATCAGACAGCAAGAATTCGTATCCAGAGCATCCAGAAGCAATGTCATCAAAGAGGTACAAAAGAGTGAAAGTTGAGAAACAAAGCAAGAATTTTGAACTATAAAGTAGTATCCACCATAAGGTTGACAGAGCAGGCAAAGGTCAAGCCAGGAGGAGAAACAGGTCTAAAACTTTGAGGTGCAGTAAGTCAAAGCAAAGAGTATAGGATGCCAGCCATGAACAACAAAGCGTGAGCATGGGGGACTCTGTCAGTGCTCACACTGGGTGCTTGAGGACACCAGTGCCCATCCTGTGACCTGCGCATGTGGATAATGAAGTCATTCACCTGGATGGATATATCAGATAGCTCAATGATTGTTTTTTAATCTTAGCATGAAACCTCCTTTGTTTTATGTGGTGAAAGCATATTAATTTCAATGTATTCTGGTAATCAATCCATAGGAACTATGAATAGATTACTTTTAAATCAATTTGTAGCAGTTATTTCAGTCTGTTCTATGAGTATAGAGAAAACTTCAAACCTCTGGTGAAAATCAAACAAATATAAACACATATTGAGTTTTCTAATTACACCAAAGCCTGAGCATTCCTGTTCTATAAAAAAAAATTGAGCTTGGAAGCAGAAGATTTAATTTTGAGTCTGAAACCTGTCATT
>VMDR010011519.1:0-28339 GCA_007922815.1 Macrotus californicus | reverse complement strand
TTTTTTTTTAAAGAGCAACTTACGTTTACCTGAATCAGACCAAAGACCTTTAGTATCTACTACCCAGCTTGTTGTTTTGATAATAATTTAAGCATGTAATTCTCAATACATGCTGTCTAAGTAAGTGCTCTCTCGATATATTTTTAATCTTTTTGCTTGGTCCCCAAGAAAATAAAGGTTCTGTTTAGGACTCATTTTCTGTAAGACAACATAAAATTGTGTGCCCAATTTCTAGTCAACTCCAAACAAGAGGTCTATAAAATTAGAGAATTTTTCTGACTTTTTCAAACTCGGTATAAATTCATGTTCCAACACAAAAATCTTACTGTCTGATTTTTCATTTTAGTGACTTTGTTGCATCATACAGCCTTGTCACTTAATATTTTACAAGGTTCACTGTGCCACTTCAATACTTTTTATGTAGCTATTGCAACCTCACTTCTCACTGAACAGTGTTACAAAAATATGATAATCTGAGTTGATAAATACATTACATTTTTAAAACACTTCACCAGTACCTAATATTTTATTTCATTTTCTTTTTTTTTAAGATTTTATTTATTTTATTTTTAGGCAGAGGGGAAGGGAGGGAGAAAGAGAAGGAGAGAAACAACATTGTGTGGTTGCCTCTCGTGCACCCCCTAACTGGGGACCTGGCCTGCAACCCAGGCATGTGCCCTGACTGGGAATCCAACCGGCAACTCTTTGGTTTGCAGGCTGACACTCAATCCACTGAGCCACACCAGCCAGGGCTTATTTCATTTTCTTGAACAGATCACTGAACTACCTGTTTGCTTGAGTAAAACTATTGCGCAATTTTCATCTCACTATTTCAGGCAAAAAAAAATCCTTTCCTTTCCTTTCTCTCTAAATGATAGTGACTTCTGACACCTATCTTCCTTCATCATCTTTTTTGTCCTCTCTGGCTTTTTTTTTAATCCTCACCAGAGATGTCTACTGACTTGAGAGACAGAAACATCAACGTGAGAAATGTCAATCAGTTGCCTCCTGTGTGCACCCGAACCAGGGATCGACCGGTAACCTAGGTGTATGCCCTGACTGGGGATCCTACCCTCAGCCTCTTGGTGAACAGGACGATGCTCCAGCCAGCGGAGCCACTCTGGCAGAGCTGTCCTCTCTGGCTTTTTTTACCTATTCCCAGCATTTTGGGCTACTTCTCCAATATTCACTCTCTCTGTCTCACTCTCTCTCGTCTTTTTTGATGGAAGGAAGATTGAAAGCACAAAGGGAAAGTGGTAGAGGAGACAGAGCAGAGAAATACTAGCCCTTGTGTTTGGCTCTTCCACATACAGTTGTTATTGCTATTGCTCAGACTATTGTTAAGCCAAGAGATTCTAACAGGCATTACAGTAAGTAACTTTATAAGAGTTTATGTTGTTTAATTTTTAAAGTATACTCTGTCAGGTATGGCAATCACAAGTGATGTTATAACGAGAAGAAGAAATGCTAATGAAATTGACAACTAAGAAATTACCAACACTAATCAATACTGACAGGCACTTAACAAGGTACCAGGCACTGCACCAGCATGTCATGTACTAAACATCAGACACATCCACTGTCCCCAAGGGGTGAAAGGGAAGGCATGAGGCTAAATACATTTTCTACTTTCATTTCCCTTAATTATAACTTACATATTAAATTGCCACATTCAGATTATTTAAATGTGAAATTACTATAGTAACCATACTCATATTAATCCACAGTTCAAAGTTAACTACATCATGTACAAGATTCAGAACTTAGAGGTTTTATTACCTTATCTAAGGGAAGACAACCTAAAGGCTTCACATACATGAAATTCAGTTCTAAAAATCAAAACTTCACTAACTCTTAAGTTTAAAAACAATCCCCAAAGCCTACCAACATACTGTTCCAAAATAGGAGAGAAGTGTGCTTTTTTTCTTAACTATTAAAAACTGGCCCTGAAAACTTTATTTCAGCATTATTGGTAGTAGCTAAAAGTTAAATGTACTTAAATGTGTATCAATAGACATATATTATGATATATCCATGAATTGGAAAATTGTGCATTCATTAAAAAATAAAGCAAATGCTTTTCAAATGTGCTGCTATGAAAAGACCTCCAAGATAAAGTGAGTGACAAAAACAAGAGGCACATACAGATGCACACTTGTATCTGGGGAAGAAAATCTATCTCCAGATTCATCATCTTCCTCTGGGAAACAAACACAAGAATGGAGGAGCTACCTCTGGGGAGGCAATGGCGTAATACTGGTGGGGACGGGGCTGGGGGGACAAAATGGGACAGAAACCTTCACTTCTTGTTTTCTACCTTCTCAATACTTTTTTGAAAACTGCGTGCATGCGTTGCTTTTAAATTATTAAGGAAACTGATTCTGACTATCTTCTAAATTGATCCAGTGGAGGGCCACTCGGGCCTGCCGGTCTAGAGCAGCCCTGGAAGGGGAGTGTCTGACCTCACTGGTGGTCCAGGAGGAAGAACTGAGAGGGGGCCCAGCCCCTTCTGCGCTCCCTTCCAGACCCGCCTGCCGACAGCTCAGACCCTCCCACTGTCAGAAGTGGGGGTTTAGGGAGGGAGCAGAGGGTATGCTGGCCTGTGTTTATCTAGTTGTGGCAGTGACTGAACGTAAGGCTCTCTAATTCAGGGGAAATACTGAAAGCCTCTGCATTTTTGCTGCACAACTAAGCTTGTTTTCCAATGAACTTGTTACTTCAATCTCGCTCTTGTGCCTAATTTTCAATTGATTCTAAACCAAACCAACTTAGAAGGGAGGACGGGGAGAGTTCTAAACCCCAACAACTTCTACGATATACCGTTAAATGAAAACAGAACGATGCTATGCAGTACGTACAGTATCATCTCATCGATGCTAAGTGAGAAAACATTGCTATAAAAATATATGCATGCGCAAAAACGGCTGAAAGAATAAACACTGAACTGGGGAAGCTGGATGGAAAGACATGAAAGAGGGCTGTCACTTTTTACTCCTAAGTGTACTTTTATGATACTCAAAGTGCTCCAACAAGCATGTGATCATATATTACTGTGCTAACCTTCAGAAATTTTTAAATATATTTTAATTTTTGATGCACATTTTAGTAACTGTACTTCAGGTGCAAATCTCTAAACTTCACAATTATCAGTAGTTTACACAAGTGCTCCCAAAGCGCGGTCTCCAGACCACCGCGTCGGCACCACCTGGGGCTTAGAAGATACGCCAACTCCAGGTTCCAGCCCAGACCTCCAGGATCAGAAACACCGCGGGTGGGACCTAGCTACCTGTTTTAGCAAGCCTGCCCCCAAGGGATTATAATGCTAACTAGAGAATCATTTACAATAAAGTTTCCATTTTCCCACTCATAAATTCTCAGGACCTATAAAAACACACACACAAACAGACCCCCCATACCTGCCTATCTAATCATTTGTCATCTCGATTCAATAAACACTTATGGACCACCTTTCAAACTGTATTACTGTAGTAACTTTTTAGTACAAACTAAAATACTTCAGTAGAGAAATGACATCTTGAAACCACTAAGGCGAATCCCCAACCCCTTAAAGGGACCCAAGTATCTGCCATAGCCAGAGCCCCAGAACAGATGTCCCCCTGGGAAGGAACTGGAACACAGCTGCCTCATCCACTCTGAAAGACAACCTCAACCAAGCCACAACTTGTTCATGGAATGTGTTACAATGGTGAGCATTCTCAGCCTGCATTTCTCCTTTGTAACTCTGTATTAGAAGTTTATTTAAAAGTGAGAACTGAGTGGTGTTAGCTTTTACAGATACCTGTTTGGTGATCGTCTTGGCCAACGTCTTCTGTTAGATTCTGCAAGAAATATGTTCATTATTACCAAGAAATCACAGCAAGTTTTAAAATTCAGTATTTTCATAAACAGCTGATATCTTAGTATCTGTAACCTAAATTTTTATCAACTACATTTAAAACAACTATATAAACAGTTGGTAGTTTTGTCTTTAAAAGGTTGACTTACTAGCTTATTAAGGGTGTGGTAGATCTTATGAATATTTGCCAGTGTTGAGAGATGAGAATTCAGCTGAAAATCTTTAAAAAAGAAAAAGGGGAAAATTCAGTGTCATTTATTTCCCATACTGCACAGACTACAAAAAAAGAAAGCTCAGAAGTGATGATAAACAAGGGTTTTGATACAACTGAATAGTATGTCCATTAACTTGGTACTTATTAAATAAAATACAACATGCAACTACAGACCTATCTCCTAGAAATAGTCTGACACAAAGTTAAATTCCCAACCAAATGTTGAAGTTCATGAAATTTTTATATGAACTGTAAGGTAAAATAAAGTACTTCAGTAATGATAAAATCCTACCAGCAATGAACTTGAACTTAATAGAAAAATATCAATAATGTGAGCCAATTAAACAAGTTACACAAATAGAAAACAGATCTCAAATGAAACATGTTCACTTTCTCTTTCCTTATCTCTTCCCCAGAATTACTAGTAAAATATCAAGCTTCCAAAAAGAAAATAATAGAGAAGCATCTCAACCATTCAGCAGTTCTGACAACATATTTATTCTGTTGGCTCTAATATAACAGAGAGAGCAAAAGCTCCTCCCCCTCCCATTGGTCAAACACAGACAAATCAAAGAATTATCCTGCAAGCTCTGAGTCTGGTTGGCTGAGCCCTGGATGGAGGCTATGGTTACCTGTACCACAATATTTAAATGAGCCACAGAACCAGAAACTAGAAGCAGAAATCACACTCCTAGAGAAACATATCCAAATCAAAGCATGCACCAACTATTAAATCATCTCCAGTAGTTGTAGAATTATCCTAAACCATACACACAAGAAGAATGAACTTGTCCATCTTAGAATTCCACGCAACATAAAACTTTCAGTTAAACTAACTTCTGAATTTCTCATTTTAAATGACTATAAAGTATACTTGCATACATATTAGGCTATGTAAAAGTGAGTTAAAAGTCTATAAATAATTCCATATTTGAATAAGCATCAATAGATGTATTTTCACAAAATATCAGGATTTACATTAGTTGCTTCTCTTTACTATCATAAAGCTTCGTAAAGGTTAGTCTTGCAAGTAACCTTGAAAACATACTGCAACTCTCCAATTATACCATTCTGATAAGAAAGAAGAAGAAATCACCCTTCACTGGACTATCTGGTACATGCACCAGATGCCAAGAACAACCCCAAAGAGAAGACTGCAATACGAGCTGTCTGTGCAGGGGAACTGCACTCTCTGGGAGGCTGCTCTGAATCTGGAAAGCAAGCTGATTTCCCCACCAGTATTTAGAAAGCCTTCCTTTCCCTTCTAAGCCATGGCAGGCATCCAGTGCTTGGCTGGCCTGTGGGGCAGAGGGGCCAGCAGGCCGTAGAGCCCCAACACTCGCACTGCCTGGCCAGGAGCAGCAGGCCACACATGTACCCGTACACATGTACTGCTAACACCACGGTCACAGCCAGCGAGCCCAGTCCAAAGAACGAGAATTTTTGGCTGAGCAACAACCAGAGGAGGGCCTCGGGCTCTAAACAGGACTCAAATACAGACAAGTGTTAATTTTTTGGCATCTAAATAGCTCAGCCATATTTAAGGTAAATGGTGGCATAATGTGGCACAGAACCTTTTCCATCTTAATTAGTGCACTGCACAGAGAAGTTTTCAAGTATTGGGGTGTGTGCATGTATGAGGTGTATGTATTTACTTACTTACGTTTATGCTTAATAAACATGGATATAGATCTCTAAAGCTAGAAGAAACAACAGCCCTCTCCTGACCTGCAAAGGGCAATGGGGAGCTTAACCTACCCTGGCCCCTCCCCCTGAATCCACTAAGGAGCCGTAACCCCCCTTTCTACACTCTCAACTTAAAAACAGGAAGACAAATGATACATTTCATTATCATCTTGAAATTAAATCCTCAGCTAACCTCTTGGGCCCTCCTGAAGGACAACAATAACAAAAACAAACAGAAAGTTTAAGGATCTCAATTCTTTTTTTAACTGAGGCCTCACAGGCGGGAAGAAAGAAAGGACCTGAGCAGTGTGGCTTCCAGGCCCTCCACGCTACACTTTTTCCACCGCTGTGATGATTAATTCAACTGTCGAGATTCACATAGGAGAATCTAAACAAGTTAAATCGCTAAGTTCTTCTACACACACACACACACACACACACACACACACACACACACACACACACACACAGAGTTCCTGCCCAAGTAACACGGTGCTTTACTTAACTCTCTTTGGAGTCTGACAGCTGGTTTGAACCTCGGGTCTACCAGTTATTTAACCTAAATTTCAATGTCTTCATCTTTAAAATGAGATTACTATGCATAGGTATGACATTCATTACAATGCCTCAACCATAGCAAGTGCTCAATAAAAGATATTAATTATCACGACGTTCACTTACACTGTTTTCTATACCACACAGCTATCTAACATGGTCTCTGACTTCCGTAGGTCCAATCCAGCCCCAACGCAGAAGCCCCAAAGGTGGCCCTCCCTCCATCTGTGAGTGAGGCACGTGGCCTGGCACAGCTCCATAGCCTATGATGGCACTGCTATATTCGTACACCATGGTGTTCATAACGACAGCCAAAGATAATGTCCACACAGTGGAAAAAACATACAGTTGCATTAAGGACTAGGTTCTATACCTGAAATTCCACTTCACAGGCAACAAGAGTAACAAGGTTCATTTCACAAATCATATAATGTGTGTCAGCAGCTCCCCAGTCCCATATCTGACTTCTGCCACCTCATCATCACTTCACACACACACACATAAAATGTAGGAGTAAAAGGAACCAACAACACAAATTTTCTTTAGTGTCACCAAGGTAAGAAGCAGCTAAGGAGTAGACACAAATTCAAGGAAAAAAGACAAAATTGGTATAAAAGATAAAATCACAAAGGTTAACAAATTAAATTTATGGCTCATCTGTTCAGTGCTCAGAGCAAGTAATAGACCTTAAAATCTAAAACAGATTTCACTTCCTTAAGAAATAGATGTTAAGGGTAAAGATCAAATGCTTTACAAAGAATATACTTAGGAAAGCACTAACTGATTCGTAAAAATATCCAGCTCCTATTTCAATTCCGAAAGGTAAGTACTAGATTTAGTCAACTTTGTTCTATGATCATCAAATGGCTCTCCACAGCAAGCAGTGACTGGGTTTGACTCTCCTGTGTGACATGCAATCTCTATATCTGTATTAAAAGCAACAAATGACTCTGTAGAAAAGCACAGCCTGCTTGATAAATAACTTGCTTAAATTATCTTCTGAGTATTTTTAAAACTACCAACAAAGGCTGACGGGGCATAAAAAGTTGGTAGTGTTTTTTGTTTTCGTTTGTATTTTTATAATTACCTTTTGCTGTGGCGTACATAATATAAAAGAATGCATGCCACTGAGAGGTCAAAATCCACTCCCCTCACTACCCCAGATACAGTCTCACAGGGTAGACAGAGACATAAATATTCAGAATGAAACAATTATGCATCTGTTCAGACAGTGACCATGAAGAAAAAAAATCAAATGTAAAAATTAAATCCTCATAGGAGAGGGTCAGAAATAATTTGAATGCATAAAAATCAAAACCTTTCCTCTATATCATAATCACTTTTAAAATACAACTGGGAGGTGATCTCAATTATAACAGCAACAAAAAGCAATGATCCATGTAGGAATAAACTTAAATAGGCAACGTTCAAATGAAGCAACAACGAAAGTTGACTGAAATACGTAAATGGAGAGATACTATATTCCTGAAATGGAAACACCCAGTACTGTAAAGCAATCACGGCTCTAAACGGAACTACAAATTAAATGCAATCAAATTCCTATTCTTTGTGTCTCCCAGTTCCCCACCCAGAGAGAGAGGCAGGGAAAGGTGGGGAGTCAGACAAGCTTGGCAGATTGGTTCTAAAGTTCATCTGAAAGAAGAAACATGCTAGATTTGCCAAGAAATTATTGAAGGAGACTGAGGAGGAACTTGCCCTGTCAGATATCAGTACACAGGGTAAGGTAGAGGTTGGTAAACTCTCTGTAGAGGATCAGATCAGACTACTCTAGGCTTTGTGAGCTATATGATCTCAGCCGCAACTACTCTGCCACTGTAACACAAAAGTAACCATAAACAACACATAAACGAACGAGTGTGGCTCTGCTCCAATAAAACTTTATCTATGAAAAACTAGGTGGTGAGCCAGATTTGGCCTGTGGGCTACAGTTTGCCAGTGCCTGATATAAAGGTACACTGGTCCCCCTTATCCATGGTTTTGTTTTCTGTGGTTTCAGTTAACCAAAGTCAACCATGGTCTGAAAATATTAAATGGAAAATTCCAGTAATAAACAATTTGTAAGTTTTAGATTGTGTGCCATGCTGAGTGGAGTAACGAGATCTCGTGCCCGCACAGGATGTGAAGCATGTCTCTGTCCAGTGTGTCCACACTGTGTAAGCATGACCTGTCAGTCACACAGTGGCCACCATCTTGGTTATCAGATCCATGGTCTTGTATTTAAGTAATGCTTACTTTACCTAATAATAGTCCAAAGCACAAGAGTAGTGATGCTAGCAATTCGGGTATGTCAATGAGAAGCTGTAACGTGCTTCCTTTTAAGTGAAAGGGTATGTATAGGAAAGAAACAGTATATTTGGGCTCAGTTCCGTCTGAGGTTTCAAACATCCACTGAGGGTCTTAGAACGCATCCCCCACAGATAACAGGGAAGTGCTACATAGTCACCATAGTGGCATGGTATGTGTGCAAGAAGACAAACCAATGGAAGAGAACTGATCATATGCATGTATAAACACACGTGATCAATATGTACAACAAAATTGCATTTGAAATCAATGGGGAAGAGTTCATCAACTAGTAAATACAGGGGCAACTAGCTAGTACACAAAAAAATTAAAATTAATTCCAACTTCACCCAGAAGTGACAGATGGAAGGGAAAGGCATTCAGCCGTAAAAACAGGCCTCATCACAGACTCAGGGCTCTGCATATTCGGCCTCTCACCATCTATTCAATCTCATGTCCTACTCACCTTCCCCTTGCTCACCCATCTCAGTCACTGAGCTCCCTGCTGTTCTGTGTACACTCCAAGCACACTCCTACCTCAGGAGCTTTGAACGTGCTCTTCTCTTTGCCTCGAGCCCTGCTCCCTCTAATAATAACATGGCTTGCTCTCATACTGCACCAGGCTATCATTTAAATGTCACCTTCCTACAAAACCTTGCCACACCCAACAAACTGGACTCCTTCACTCTATCACCTTACCATGTTTACTTCCCTTTATGGCACTAATACCACCTGATATTATGTCATACATCTGTCATCTTCCTCTCCCACTAGAATGTAAGCTTCATGAAGGACTGCGGCATCCCTACTACCTTGAACAATACTTGGCACATACTAGGTGCTCAATACTCAGTGAATAAATGAATGCAGACATGGACACTAAGACCTCAATTCAGTATGTTCAGAGCATTTCAGTGCATCCATACCATTGGATCTTCAAATGTGAGAAACAGCATGATAATAGAGAAGACTCAAAAGGAAGGCAAAGTTCAAAAATAAAAGACCAAATCCTGCTTCCGAGTTTAGATTTAACCTCCTAAATATTTCCAACTAGGCCACCAGAGGATATGCAAATGTAACGGATACACATGGCACATTCAAGCAGCATCAATTCTACTCAATGGTACTTCATTTGCAAGAGTTCCACCTGAAAACAAAAGCAGGATTATGGCACAAGACTTTGAAGAAATTTCACCACACTGAGCTAGGCTCCCAGGAGCCTTAGGGTACCTACTGCACTGAACCTCTGCCACAGCAAAAGGCTGGTGAGGAAGTCTGAGAGGCACTGCTCCGAGTCTGGGTACCACGTAAGTTGTTTAAACCAGGAGTTTTTTAAGATCATTTTGTGGCAAATGTGTAGCACAGGTGATAGGTGGCCTGGATTTAGAATGGCCTTTCATGAAGACTACTGGAAGTGACTGAGGTGGGAAATAATTAGGACCCTAAGTTAGACAGTAGCCATAATAATGAAAAGGAAAAACCCAGAGTACAGTGGGACTACACAATATCCCCGTTTAACTCACACAAATTCAACTTTATTCACTTGGCAAAGAAAAGGAGGGGGAGACGGGCAACATGAATCCCGCAGTCACTCATTTTCCACATGCCAATCACATTTTGTGCATCTCACAACACTGTATGAGTGTAGTATTTAAAGATGTATTTTCCATAAAACGTGGTCCCTAAACACAAGCCAGCTGCTTCAACTGGTGCTCAACTGAAGAGCCAGTGATCTGTTCCAACGCTGGAGGAAAGAATGGGCCGTGCGGCCTTTATCCAAGTCAATCTCCAATGGGGCACCTTCTGAAAGTATCTCCAGGAGTATTTTTAATACAGGTTGGTCGTCCCCTGGCATACAGCCTTTAGAACGAAGTCCTATGTAAAATGTGACTGTACTGTAAGGAAAAACCGCTAAGACTGCATTCAGGAGGGGAGAGAGGAGCCGTGTGGCACGTCCTCTTGTCTGCCTCTCCTCATCTTATTAGCTCAAGCAGGTCAGACGCCAGCTACGGTCGGGCCAGGAGTAAATCGCATCTTCTCATTCTCAGTCCAAAGCCCAGTCCTCCACGCTAGCTGATTTCTAATCAGAGCCAACACTGATCTGTTTTCATGGTCCACAAAAGGAAAAATGCAACAGCATTTCCCACCCAAAGTTGTTAATAATCAAGCACACAAACTTAGGGTAATATTTTTTTTAAGTTACTATAACTGGCTAAATCTAAAACAACCTATTTTTTTTTTAAGACAAAAGGTGTGCAGAAAAGAGATCACCAGCAGCACCAATGTTATTTCTATTCCAAGAACACTTCTTTCTTCTGCTCACTAGAGAGTCATAAAAGTAGTACTGGGTTGGCCAAAAAGCCCGTTCCATTTTTCTCTGTAAGATGGCTCTGTATCAGCGCTTAGTTAACTTCATTCGAAACAATTGTTAGACTGTATTGTGGGAGCTGTCACATCAGCGTGCATTTAAAAAAAAACTTATCAAAATTGGTGAATTTTTGTGTAGCCATTTTAATATTGAAGATGGAGGAAAATATGCAACATTTCCAGCATATTATGTTTTATTATTTCTAGAAAGGTGAAAATGCAACTGAAACGCAAAAAAGGAGTTGTGCAATGTATGGAGAAGGTGCAGTGACTGATCGAATGTATCAAAGTGGTTTGCGAAGTTTTGGAGATTTCTCACTGGCCAATGCTCCACCGTCAGCTACACCAGCTGAAGTTGACAGCGATCAATTTGACACATTGAGAACAATTGACATGTTACCAAGTGGGAAATGGCCAACATACCCAAAATATCCAGATCAAGTGCTGAAAATCATTTGCATCAGCTTGGTTATGTTAATCACTTGAATGTTTGGGTTCTACTAAGCGAGGGGGGGGGATGGATTCTTAATAGCATTTCCACCTGCCCTTCTCTACTTAAACATAAAGAAAATGTTGTTTTTAAGACAAACTGTGACAGGCAATGAAAAGTGGATACTTTACAATAATGTGCAACAGAAGAGATCGTGGGGCAAGTGAAATGAGCCACCAGCAACCACACCAAAGACCAGTCTTCATCCAAAGGTGATGTTGTATACATACAAAGGGTTTGGAAGACAGTCCTCTATTATGAGCTCCTTCCAGAACACCAAATGATTAACTGCAACAAGTACTGCTCCCGACAGACCAACTGAAAGCAGCCCTGGACGAAAAGTATCCAGAATTAGCCAACAGAAAGCACATAACTTTCCATCAGGATAACAGGAGACCACGTGTTTCCTTGACGGCCAGGCAAAAACTGTTATTGCTTGGCTGGGAAGTTCTGATTCATCCACCATATTCACCAGATATTGTACCTTCGGATTTCCATTTATCTCGGTCTTTACAAAATTCTCTTCATGGAAAAAAGTTTCAATTCCCTGAAAGACTGTAAAAGGCACCTGGTACAGTTCTTTGCTCAAAAAGATAAAAGTTTTGGGAAGATGGAATTATGAAGGTGCCTGAAAGATGGCAGAAGGTGTAGAACAAAACAGTGAATACGTGGTTCAATAAAGTTATTGGTGAAAATGAAAAATGTCTCTTTTGTGTTTACTTAAAAACTGAATGAAATTTTTTAGCGAACCCAACATTTTATTACTAGCTAAACTCCAGTTGGCCAATCAGTGAGCAGATTTTATACCAATCAGGTATAAAAGTTTTTAATGCAGCACTATGCACAGGTATATATTTAACAATTGATTTTTGATGACAATGAAAATGATGAACAAAATCGGTAAAGGCCTATGCTGGAATGAGGGGCCCATGGGACACTGGGATAACGACCATGTTATTGCCAAAAAAGTGGACGAACTGGACAAAATTAAAGGTTATCAAAGTCAGTACTCATCCCAAGTGTTTTGGGACAGAACAAGAACATGATCTAGCAGAGTGGGGCTAGGCCTCTCTAGCTGGGGTTCCATATGGAATAATTAGGGGTTCTCTAAGTCATGGGTGACATGGCCCATGCTCCTGAAATGTCAACTTTACTCAGTGATACAAAAGAAGAAAACAATTTTGTTGTTAAGGCCAAGGGTACAGTGTAGTTGAGAGCCACTGTTTAGGTGTGCCTTGTCTCCTTCCTTCTAGAAAACAGCATTCTTTCCTATGGGTTTCAGATAAACAGAGGATGAGAAGATCAATGATGTCAAGTGGAGACCACGCCAACCTGCAAAAAACCTTTGATTTCAATCCAAGATTTTGGATTTGTTATGGCAGCATTAATGAAAAGAATCCAAGTCCTTGACCAGTCCTTACAAAGCCCTCCAGGACGTAATTTATCTGACCAAAGTCATCTCTCATTCCAGTACCCAGCTCACTCTGTTCCAACCACACCCCTCCGTGAATACTCAAGTGCATTCCTACCTCGGGGCCTTTGCACTGAGTATGCCTCCATAACCTCTGATGTTCACAAGACCAGCCAGGTGACTTCTCCTGCAAAATACCTACGTAAATGTCACCTTGTCAGAGAGGTCTCCCCTTGACTTCCCTATCCAAAGCAGCACCTCCACCCCCAGATTTAGATTATTACACAGCACTCATCCCTTTCTGACATTTTTAACAGCTTTATTGACACACTGTCACAAAGCATAAACTCACACATTTAAAGTGCACAGGGCAATGATTTTTAGTGTATTCACAGAGGTGTGCAACCATCACCATAACCAAACTTTAAAACATTTTTATTGTCCCATTAGCAGTCACTCCCCGTTTCTCTCTTCGCTCCTTAAGCCCTAAGCCACCATGAATCTACTTTCTGTCTCTATAGATCTGCCTATTCTGGACATTTTACATCATGGAATCACACAATATGAGGTCTTTTGTGACCTTGACATTACATTTGATATATATTTACATGTCTAACCTTTGTCACTCTCCCTAGAGCACAAGCTCCCTGAGGATGGGATTTTCTTTCGCCACTGTATCCTGTACATAGAAGAGCAAAAGCCTAGCATGTGACAGGAGCCAATAAACAGGGGAAGGAATGCCTGAAAAGTATGAAGTCATGGGATCTAACAATGTGGAAGGTACTCTGTGACCTTGGTGAAGATTTTGAAACCAGAATGGAGGCCAGAATGAAGCAGGCTGAGGATGCAGCAGGAAGTGAGGGAACAGAGTACGTCAAACATAAAAATCTCCTTCCAGAAGCTTTACTGTGAAAGGGAGAAAAGAAATGCACATGGAACTGAGGGAGTGTTGATTTGGGTTTTATGATGGCGAGACTAGAGCATGTTTAAAGTGCTGACAGATTTGCTTAGTATCCTTGGAAGGCTGCTTAGTGTCCTAGAAGCCCAAGTGTAAAAAGCAGGTCAGATCACAAGTCAGCATATATCTATATATGAGCTCAAACATGTGATTTTTAAAAAAAACAGACATGCCCTGGCCGGGTTGCTCTGTTGGTTGGAGCACAGTCTTGTGCACCAAAGGGTTGCGGGTTTGATCCCTGGTCAGGGCACATACCAGAGGCTACCATGGATGTCTGTCTCTCACATCAATGTTCCCCCCCCTCTTTTTCTCCCCATCCTTCTAAAATCCATAAACATATCCTCAGGTGAGGATTAAAAAAAGAAAGAAAGGAAAGTATAGATCTTGGCCGGGTAGCTCAATTGGTTATAGTGTCCAGATACGCCAAGGTTACGGGTTTATCTCTGGTCAGAGCACATACAAGAACCAACCAATAAATGCATACATAAGAGAAACAACAAACTGATGTTTCTCTCTCTCTCTCAAAGCAATAAATACATTTTTTAAAGTATAAAACATAATTTTAAGTAAAAGATAATTAAGAATGAGTTCTACCTCAAAATGATTTAGAATATAAAATCTACCATAAAGTGAAGCCTAGGGGAGGCTTTTTTGGACACCATATAAAGTAGTGTTTTAAATGATCCACAATACCAATGTATACCTTTGCATACCAAATGACAGTCATTTGGCTACATGAAATGGCACAGGTATGCTTCTTATTCAAAATGTATTAAAAATATCAAAATATATTCATATTCGAGGTCAAATTATTAAAACACAAAGATCTGAAATGTTTTCCATATTGCAAAACTAGAAAAACCCCAAAGCTAGGTTTGTGGGTCAACTTCACTCCATATGCCCTTCAATGCCAGAAGTAGGAATCTCTTCACCAACACAACGGACAATAGGAGTGCCGTGCTCAACAAGGAAACTGCTAGGATTCAATGAGCTGCGGCTGCCGTGTGGCTCCAACAGCGCCTGGCACACGGCAAGCAGGCATGGTGTGTGCTACCTGCCCAGTGCAGGGCCCAGGAGGAGCTGCTGAAGTTTGGAGTCCTCTGCCCCACAGTTCAAAACAAACCCAGCTTACTAACTAAGCTACTTAAAACTAATCCAGTGACTGTACATCAGATTTATCCCAGGAGCTTGGAAAAAATGCCAGTACCAGGGCCCCAATCCAGATCAATGAACTAAAAGCTAGGGGGTTGGGGGGAGGGGCCTTGATCGTTGCTCAAGCAGCCCAGGTGATTCTAATGTGCATCCACAGAGTTCTGCCCCACCCTCAATTCAACCCCCAAACTGCTGGCAACCAATCCATTCCTGGAACAACCTCAATAGAAAACAGACAGGAATCCAACTCATTCACAGAATGTGGAAAAAAAAGGTCAAGACTCAGGGAAAACATTACAAAACTGAAACCCCAGGCAGAAATGAACACAAAGTAGCAGTGACGAAAGTGTTACCGTCATTCTCATCAATAAATATCTGCTATTTACAAGGCACAGAGCCAAAAAAGTAGCAGAGAAAGGAAATCAGTAAGGGGGGGGAAGCAGGTTATCACAGGTGACTCGGCGTTTTCCCTGAACACCAGATCCAAAGTTAAAGCCACCCAAGCACAGCAATGCTGGCTCCTCCCTAACTCTCGCAGAACAGGGCTCGCAAAGGAGGCTGGGAGGAGGGACCATCCACCCTATCTTCCACCTCACAGCCCGTGCCTGGGAGCCATCTCAAAGAGGTCGGCCACTTCAGGACACTGGGTCTGGCTGCACTCCAAACATGACAAGGTAGAAAGGGCCCTAGATTCACTCCCTTCACCCCACTCTCCCACTGAAGAACACAGATCCACTTCTTAGGTCAGAGTGAAAAAAAAATCATACTTTAACCTCACCAATGTTACAAGAGCCTAGATTTAGGTTAAAGAGGCGAAGCTTTGGCATCGGAAAGGCCTGGGTTAGAGTCCCAGCTCTGGGGCATTCTAGCTGAGTGGCCCTGCCCCTAACCCAGCCTCTCCGTGTGTCTGTGTCCTCACCTGCACAGCTGAAATAACAGGACCCTCTTCACAAGGCATTCGGCACAGTACTGGCCTATTACTGAGCACTAATAAAGGTTCATTATTTTAATCCCTATTATTATCAGAAAGTGGAAGGGCCCAAAACAGACTGAACCTAGAAGATCAAAAAAATAAAGACAGGGCAGAAGGGATGACAAGGTGACGGTGTATAAAACTCTGACTTCAAGAGCCAGTTGCCTGGACTTGAATGTACAACTATCCTTCTCAGCTTCCGGTTTAATGAAGAGCAAGTAATCTGTGACCTAATTTTGGGAATGCCATTTGTAGAAAGAGATCTAAAAAGGAAAAAATATTTAAATTCATCCTCAACTACAGAAAAAAAAATTCAAAGAGATTACATAAAAACTACACTCACAGCTCTACTAAAAGGTAAGTTTTACATTTTCTGGCTTTTCTGCAATGTTGTTAGATATCTCCTATATTTTTAAAATATAAAAAGTGTGTTTAAAAAGTATTTAATACATGTGTCTAAAATAAAATCTAGGAAGACTAAAAGTGAGTTAAGAAAAAGCATGGAAATATTTTTGCTGCAAATAGAATCCATTTTTAAATACCTAATGTCATCATGGCAAGTAAGATGGCGGAAATGGGAAAGAAGGAATTCATCCTAGACCCTGATCCTGTGGGGACCCATTCCGAGGAGAAAAGAACCACAAGCAAAATGGAGATAATCATCATCATCCACGGGCTCTGCTGCCATTGTTCAGAGGCCAGTGCCAAAGCATGGAATTCCGATGCACGATGCCTGCAGGGTCACCACAAGGACTACGGGAAAAAGCACGCGTGAAACGCTGAGCATCACTTCATCGGTAGTGGCGGGGCATGGAGACCCTGGACTCAGGATGCCTGAGTAAGAATCTCAATGCACCACTTACAAGCTGTGGCGAAGAGTTAACCTGAGAAGGTTCGTAACCTTTCTGCACCTCAGCTTCCACGTCTGTGAACAGGGATGACAACAGTACACCACCTACTGCAGAGGGTTGCTGCAAAGCTGCTGAGCTGCCCGGGAACCACCACCAGTCAGTCCCCATTCCCCTTTGTTCCTGCTCTCTCCCCGCTGCGGCCTTCTGACTTCCCGGAGCCTCTTCCCAGCCCTCCCCCCACCTCCCCCGGCCTCCCAAACCCCCAATCTGCAGCCAGTCCTGGGTACTCCCACCCGTGCTGCTTTGGAGATCACCCTCCCACCTCACCCCCGCCACCAGGTGCACACAGACCCTTTTCTTCATATAATAAAACTTCAAAAGCTAAACCCACATGGCAGTTGCTAACCCTTCCCTGAAGTCTAACTTTAATGACTCCACATCTGTCCTCAGTGCACCCTGGGCGCCCGTCTAACCCAGCGGCGTAGCCCCATTCTTCAGCTGTCCATACTTCTCTGCCTCCACCACTTAACCCCCTGGAAGGAAGCTCCTCAAACACAGAGAACTAGCTGGGTGGTGTTTGTTACAGCAGTGCCTGGCAACAAGGAAAACCTCACGTGATGGGTGAATGGCTGAGCTAGGAAATGTCTCGCTCACTTGGTGGTTCTTCTAACTCTTTTTTCCTCCACAGGCTCTCTTTTCAAAGTCTAAGGAAGGGACTGTCTTTACCCAAGGATAGTTAGCAACAAAAACAGAAAAGTGGCAAGCACTTCTCTAAACACTTTGTGTTTCATGCCTTTTAATCCTTGAGGTCATTTTTGATCTTTCTTCCTCCTTCTTCCTCCTCAGCCCAACCCCTCCCCGCTAAGCACGCCAGCCTCTTTGCTGTTCCTCAAATGCAGGCCTGCTCCCCTCTCAGGGCCTCAGCATGCATGTTCCCTCTGCCTGGAATGCCCCCTCACCTCCATCGGGTCGCCACCAAAAACCTTCTCAGTGAGGCCTTCCCTGACCGTGCTATTAAAATTACAACAATCTCCACTCTCTCTCCCCTCCCTATTATAGAGGTGCCTGTGCTCTCCCCCTTCCCTGCTTTACTTCTCTCTACAGAACTTAACGTCATCTGACACACTACATGATCTACCTGTTTATTATCTGCCTCTTCTCCTACACCAGAGTGAAAACTTCATGAAAGGTGAACCTCAGGGCCCGGTGTATAGTAGGTGCTCAACAAACACTTGTTGACTGACCAACACCATACCCTGCAGTAGGTATTTCTTATACAGTTGGACTCTGAAGCACACACAGAGGAGCTGAGTCACTTACCCATGCTCACACAGCTAACAGATGGCAGAGGCAAGGATCTGAACCCGGACGTTATGACTCTAAGACCCACACTTAACTACTATGCTTTCCTGCCTCCCAACCTGACCCAGATAACACTTCAATGACATCATCACATCCACAGAGCAAATTCTAGCATTGTATGTCTTTAGGCCACAGAGAAGCAAGAAAACCCAACCACCGGAAAATCTCTCAAGAGAACAAGTTATCTCTAGACAGTTTCATGTGGTAGAGTATTAATTAACAGATTTATAATTTATACAGCAGTGATCATTTTTCTTTGGATTTAATAGTTCAGTAAAAAAAAAAGACAAAGAAAGATTTATCACACCACTTTATACTGCAATATCCACATGAGAAAAATAACAAATTACCAACTAACATAAAGAAGGATTAAGATGATATATATTAAAAGCTAAAAATTGCAGTGGGAAGTAGAGAGGCATAGACTACAGGGGAGCAGAGGGAACTTTTTGAGGTAATGAAATGTTCTATAGTGGTTACACCAGTATAGATATTCATCAAAGTTTATCAAACTGTATACTGAAAATGTGTCCAATTTTATAACATGTAAATTATACTCAATAAAGTTGACTAAAAAACAATTAGGACTATCAGATATGAATTCTGGTTAAACAAATATTCTACCAAAAAGAGCTACAGATATTATTTCCACAGATAGTATTCCTAAATCAGATCCAAAAAGATTCAAGACACATAAGAAGTTACACATTAGCTCCTGAACAAAACACCTCTCAGTGAGGGGCAGGGGGGGGGTTGAGAGGTGATTAAGGAACGACAGCAATAAAGAGGTCCACATGATGAGATCCAGTGGGGTGGCGGACGTGTGGCGCCGTGGCGCCGAGTCCTGCCTGACCACCACCAGCAAAGGCAGCCCCCACGGCTGCCATCGCCTGTGTGCTCCTTCAGGTCTGAGTCACCCGGAGCCAGGACTCGTGGACTCTGAACAGAGTCCAACCAGGCAGATCACTGCTCTTCCCCACAAGGGCCTCCACCGAGGATTCCCCGTGACAGGTCTGGATGTTGAATTTGTCAGAAGTCTTAGTTGTGAGCATCAGAAATCAATTAGCTAATTTAAACAGAGGAGTGATTTGTTTTTCAAAGGCTATTGGACAGTTCACAGAATCTCTAGGAAATCCAGAGAACCAAGTGCATAAGCTCCACAAGCAAAACTATGCCTAAGGGCACACAGCAGAGCACACCATTCACAAAGCCAGGACCAGCCTGGCCCCAGGGACCAGCCTTCACAGATTCTAGAAATATTAATAGAAATTGCACAGCTGCCACCACTGTCCATCCCCTCCAAATGACCTGCAGGCACTCCCTGCTTCTTCCCATCACTTGCATCCAGGTTCAGATTCACACTGGGAGGTAGGTGTGTCCAGGCAGCCCTGCCTGCAAAGGCAGGAATCCCCCAGCCATTGACACAAGTGGATGACAGGCTATCTCCACAAATACTGTTGTTGTGGGTCAGCAAGGAATGAAAGGTTTTCAAAAAATTATTCACAAGAAAAAAAAATCCTCAAAGATACAACTAAAAAAATCATACCCAGAGGTAATGCTATTTGGGAAAGGTGGGGTCCTTTTCATGTTACTCAGTGTTTTACTCAGTATATTCATTTCAAAACTACAAGCCTACCTTCCTAGACTGAAAACAACTCATTAACATTTTCTAATTAAAATAAAAATTCAAATCTGAAGTAGCAGATAGTTTGTCTGATTGAATACTCAACATGATATGAAAAATATCCTTAGAACGGAAATACTCACGCAATAATTGCTAAAATACTTGATTCTATTTAAAATGGAGTATTTTGATACCTTCTTCTACTTAAAGCATAAGCCACAAATTATAACCTCTTTTATAGCCACAAATATTTTTAAATGTACGTTCTGCTTAAATGACTAATTCTCAAGAGGCACTTCTAACCTGAATCTCAGAATGAGAAAAAAGATCAAGCTATGAAAAGCTATTAACGCTAATTCAAGCTGACCAATTATAAAAAGATATCAACATGAATGTCAGATTCTCAGAAAATTCACTTCCAAATAAGAAAGTTTACTTTCTATAGGGAGAAAGCCTATCATCGATCTCAATGTATTGTTAATATTCAGAAAGAAAACCTTAGGACCAGAACTGGTCATAAAACAAGAGGGGAGAAGCAGAAACACTCTAGGCGCCTCAATGTCAGACCTGTCAAGCCCTGCCTCACCCTTCTCCACACAGGACTGTCGCACGCCATGTGCACTTTCCCATGCAGACTCCTGGTTCCTCAGTACATCATTAGCATGTTATTCTCTCTGAGAATTTCTCCATGCCCGACATTCTTCAAAGCTGATATACTGCATGTATTTTAAAAGATATATTTAAATTCATTTGCATATGGCTGACTTTGTCAAAAAAAAAAAAATACAGATAAATGAAAGTTTGCACTCCCTGAAGAAAAATCTTAAGGTAATGAAAGACAACTACAAGCATGCTGGACAGCAAGAAAAGAATTAAAATTTTCCACATAATTCACAAACTGTTCAAAAGCTGACCAGTTAGGTTCAATTCATTACATACATGAGGATCTGAGCAAGACATCACGCTGGACAATAAAGTGGATACTAAGTAAGGCATAATCCCAGGTCTCAAGGGGATAATAATCTAACTGGGGAGAGGAACAAAAAATAAACAAGCAGCTATTGTTATATAAGGTAAAATTGAGAATAAAAATAAACAATATTTTGGAGATTCAGTGGAAGGAGAGAGCCTTACTAGAGCAAGGGAACAAGGAACGCCATAAAGAAATGTCCCACCAGAAGCAGCACTGAAGGCAATGGGCGAGGAGGCAGAAGTTCAGGGAGAAGAAACTGAGCTTAACCACAGAAGCTGGTTCAACCCTAGGTTCTGAGGAGTCTGTGTTCCAATAAGCAACGGGGAGCTCTCGAGGTTTCTGATTAGGGGAATCAAAAAGGTCAAAGATGATTCAACTGCTAATGGAAAAGATAAAGTTACTGGAGGCTGAGCAGGACAAAAGGGTTACCGATTATTACAATATCAGAAAGGATGGATCAGACTTAAGGCAAAGGCAACCGACACAGGAGAGGACAAGCATGGGAAGAGATGCAACTCCTCTTTTACTACTGGCCAGTGAAAGGTGAGAAACGTCTATCTAAGCTTCTAGCTTGGGTTATTTAGTGAATTGTAGTTTCATTAACCAAATGAATAAAATTAACTAACTGGTCTTGTTTTGCTCTTTGTCTTGCCAAAGAGGAAGCTCAGAGCCAAATATATGGCCTATTTCTAATCTATGGCAAGCATTTATGGGCAGCCTGTAAATCTATACTTTATTTTCCTCCTCTTGACAGGATTTTAATCTATATTTCATATCACCTCTAATTATTTTAGAATGAGGCAGAAAATTTATAAACAGGTAAAGAGAGTGATACCAAGCCAGAAACAAAGTAACTAATTCAGGGATATAACCTGTGGGCAGCCAACCCAGAGCTTTCTCCTTACTCTTCTTCTATCCTAGCAAAGGCCACATCCCATAACAGAAGCTGAAAAATGTCAGATTTCACTTCCTCAGCCTTCCTGACAAGTAGCAGTGGCATGAAATCAGTTCTAACTAATGAAACTAAGGAAGTTTCCATGGTGACCTTCTGGCAAAGACTCCTCTCTGTTAAGAGGCGGTTGTAAGTAAATAAACTCCTTCCCTGCCTATCTTTACAGAAGCATGATGTCTGGTGCTGCAGCAACTACTTTGCAAACAAGAGGCAATGAGCCTGAGGCTCTTCATAAGCCAAGTACTAAGAATAGAGGAAGCAAAGAATATAGATTCTTAAAAGCTAGCATTAAAATGTTGCACCAGTTTTAGATCCTAGACAGGAAGATAGGTAAGAAATCTTATCTCTAGATTTCTTGTTACTGGACAATAAGGTCTATTATTTAAGCCATTTTTAATTGAGTTTTGTTACTTGCCAAAGGCATCCTAACTGATACAACATAGGTCATTATAAGGTCAGTTTCTAACAGACTGATTTTTAAGCTACTGAGTTAACGAAGATGATTATTACTGAGATGAGAATAATGCAAACATGTACTATGGTCAGGAAGAAAGCAGTAAGTTAGTAGAAAGCTTCTGGGAGCAGCTAAAGATGAAAACAAAAAATGAATAATAACATTTGAAAAAATGTGGCCACGTGTGAGTAGAGGCACTTCTTAGAACCAGGAGGCAGAAAACAGTAAGTGTACAGAAGTGTCCCAAGGTGCACAAAATTAGGGAGACTTTCTTCCCTGACAATGTTATAGAAAAGATAACGTAAAAATCTTTCCCAATAGAAGAGAGTCCAAAAATTCTGGGTGACGTATAAGAAACATCCGTTCACATGCACAGCTAAGTTCACAAGAGAATAAAGGACCTCCCCAAAGGCAAAAATCAAGGAACCTAAAAACCAGAGCACAGAGCGCAAGCTGATAATGCATAGAAACATGGGTTTTGGAGGGCTAGGGCAGAGGGTAGGTTGTGTGTGTGTAAAGGATACATACCTTTTAGAATGTAATAGAGAAAAAAGGAAAGAAATGACTAACCACCATCTTGAAGACAATTACAAACCTCTTGTCTTCAACCTCAACACTTTACCCTTTATGAGAGCAATTCCAGATGTCTTCAACCTCAACACTTTACCCTTTATGAGAGCAATTCCAGAATTAAATCCACATTTTAAAAAATATGTCCAGCCCTGGCCTGTGTGGCTCAGTTGGTTGGAGCATCACGCTGTATACCAAAAGGCCGTGAGGGTTTGATTCCTGGTCAGGGCATGTGCCTAGACTGCAGATTCCATCCCTGGCAATGAGAGGCAACCGTTCTTTCTCTCTCAGAGATATTTCTCTCCTTCTCTCTATAAGCAATGAAAAAATGTCCTCAGGTGAGGATTTTTCTGTAAAAGTTCATATTACATATTTACATATCACAAAGGGCTTCCTGGATATTCCACCACAAACAAAATGTAAGATAGATATAAATTATTTCCCCAAAAAACTACACATCACCCAATTTTTCAGCCATAATGCAAAGAACCATTATTGAATCAAGTATGCAAGTTCAGTATATTTGTAACCATACTAAAAGGTTTCCAAATCTTAGGGCTTTATAGTAAAATCTGTATCATTAGGATCATTATAAATATTCTTTTAGTGACTATGTTAGCAAGGGTTTCAAAAAATATCACATAAAAATGATGTCATTTCTGAACTAATCTTAAGGCCTTCTCTAAATTACAGATGGTTAATCATTGCATATAAAAGGTAAAGGGAACTCGCAAAGGATGTGATGTTTGGGGAGTCCACAGACTAAGAAGATGACCTTTTATATTAAAAATGCAAATAGACGGAATTACAGGTCACAGCAAAAAAAAAAAAAAAAAAAAAAAAAAAAAACCACCTTAAGGCCCTCCTCTGAGTTTCCCTTCCTTTAGTCTCATTTGCTTCATATATTCCCTTTATTCACCTTCGTATTTTCATCTGGCTGTATGAATAGGACCACTCGAAATTCTATTAAGTCACCTCCATCACTCAGTTCAAGATCATCTTTTTTCAAAAGTCCCCGCATCCTTGGTCAGTCCAGCCAGCCCAAGAAATGCAAACACATAGCTTATATTATCTTCACAAGGCTTTCATTTGTCTCCACTGGGTTCCCAAATTTATGTAAGACTGAACCTTATAACCTAGTGTTTACACACAACAGATGCTACAATAAATACACCATCCTAAATACTGCTTTACCCTGAATGTTTTCCCTATAACCTATGTACTATATGGTTCCAGAGTAAACATATAGTCTACAAATAAAGCCACCAAATGCGGGGAGATTTCCAAGTCCGGGATCAAGAACCCAAGTGTGAAAACTGCACTTGGCTCGGTTCTCCCCCTCCTGCTGACAAAGGGAGAAGGTCTAGTGAACCTATTCCAGTCCCAGGGGACAGAAAAGCCTCCCGGGAGCACTCTGGGGTCCACTGGGAATAAAGCACGAGTTAGCAGAGAAGGGAGGCTCCGAGGGGCTCGCGCTGCATTCTGGTACTCGTTTCCACAGTTACCCACGTGCACCCAACCCAACCGCGGCCAGGACTACAAGTCCCACAATTCCACAGGACTGCCTTTCCCCCTTCACACCCGGCAACTGGAGCTAGACCCTAAAGGAAACCCCTAAAGCACTTTTTCCCCGCACGCCGGAAAGAGGTCGCGCCCACCAGGGGCTGTGCCAGGCCTCTGATCCCGGTCTCCCTTACAGAGCAGGTCCCGAGGTACCAGCCTCCACACCTGACGACCAAATATAAGAAAACTGCGTCACAGACTGCCAAATCCAGGGATCGCCAGAGACCCCGACAACTCCCCTGCGCAAAAACCCCCATCCGGCCTCCAGAGCCCGACCCCTCCGGCTCCTGCCACTGAAAACCCGCAACCCGCAACCCGCACCCCTGCCCCGCCTCCCAGTCCTGCAGCCAGAGCCCGCGCCAGCGCTGACCTCGCTTCCCGCTGCTCCGGGGAAATCGCGGCCAGCGCCAACCTCGGGGCACCTCCCCCGCCCCCTCCACCTCAACCCCGCCCCCTCCTCTCCCCGCACCCTGAAGCTCAGGGCTCCCGCCTCCGAAGACCCAGCCTTGATGGGGGTGGAGATGGAAACACCTTCCCCAAACACAGGCACCTTACTCCCCGCACCCCCAAGTCCCTCACAGACAGAATCTGGACTTGACAGTCCACCCTCTGCCCCGACCCCTCCCAACCTCCCCCTTTCCTTCAACTAGCTCTTCACCCACATCGCACCTCCTTTACCCCTGCCCCCATCTTGTACCCTAACCCCCTTCCTCTCTTACTCCCAATTACCCTATCTTCCCAACACCTGCTCCTTCCTATTACCCCAACGTCTACCCCCTCTCACCACTCCCAGTTACCCCACCAGCCTTCCAATGCCCCTCTGCCCGCCAGACTCCCCAACTATCCCATCACACCCCAATCCCTCCCACCATCTCGCTCTCCCGTTACATCAGCCCTCATCTCTTTGCCCGCCCTCCTGCCCAGCTCGGCCGCTGCCCCCATTCCCCCACCCCATTGTTCCCCCCCACCTCCGCCAACCAGCCCGTCTTCCCATTGTCCCCGCCCCCGCGCTCCCCCTAGTACTCACCCGCCTTTCACACAGAGCTGCCCGCAACGCTCAGTCCCTAGGAAAAATCCTCACTCCTGTGCCCTGCTCACTCGCTCTCTCCCCCTCCGATGTCACCCCCCTGCCCTGCCCGCTAGCGCCTGCCTCCACTTCCACCTCCATTCACCCCAGGCACTCCGGTCCCGGCCCTTCATCGCACGTCCCGCCCCCCCTTCCCCCAACACTGAAACAGAGCCAGTCCCCACCCCCCTCACCTCCGCCCTCCCCTAGCAGGCCGGCCCCTTCCCCCTCGCCCGCCCCCGCCCCGCTGCGCCCAAGGCGTCACCGCCCGCCCCGGCCCTGGGAGGGAAAGGGGTGGCTCCCGGGCAAGGGCTCCTGGCGTGTTTCGGGACAGGAGGCACGGGCGCAGGGACTGCAAGAGCCGAGTAGAGTGCTGGCAGCCACCTGGCCCTGACCCGCTCTCTCTCTGTTACTCACTGACAGCGGCAGCATCCGAGTGCATTTTCGGACAGCTCACACCGCGCCAGCTGCCCAGGATCCCGCGCTTGCCTCGCGGTATCCCCACAGGCTAGCCGCACCTCGGCTGGGAGCTGAGGACCCGCCGCCAGACACTCCGGACCCGCCCACCTCGTTTTCTCCATTGGCTAAACCAAGTCTGAGGAACCGCCCCTCCGGGTCTCTCATTTGACGAAGGAATGCAGAGAGCACCGGTCTGGAGCCGTCAAAGAGGCTCCGCCCCCTGAGGTCCAATGCGATTGGTCCCGGCGCCTCATCTCTGTAACGCCCCTGAAGGAGACCACGCTCTGGAGTATCAGGTTGGACCCAGTTGCTGTCACTCATCCCCGGGGGTCCAAAAGCGCGTGTAGGGGCGAGGTTGGGGAATTGGTCCACCTTGACCCTGAAGCTCCGCCTCGTCGCGGGTGGGATTGGTGGAGCTGCAGACCAACCAAGAAGGATGGGTCGACGTCTGAAACAAAGCACGAGAAGTGTTCCCCGAAAAACCTAGAAGGGGAGGCGCAATCGGGGCAGTTTGTTTCTCGCTGCACCTAGTAGGAGAGGCAGTCCATTCCTCGCACCTGGTGCTACGGGGCCGGGTCTCCCACTTGTCTCGCACGCCTCACAGCTGCTCTGTGCAGGAGCCCAGTCCGCCCGAACTTGGACTGGGACTATTGCTAGCTATTTCCTACAGCAGGAAACTGGACAGAAAACTGCCGCGTCTTCGTTTCCAGCAAACCCTCTGGTGAGGAGAAAATCCCCTTTTCTTCTACAACAGTCCATCCTCTCCCCATTTTCGAAATGTATGTCTTTTCCAGGGTTAACACATTTCTTCCCTTCGTTATAAATGGACTGTTTTAAAGGCTTCTAATGTTACAGGCACTGTCCGTCATACACACACATGCAAGCTTCAGACCGCATACAGGAATTCCAGCGCCACGCTGTAAGCTTTGGGCTCAGTCTGGTACATGGGCAGGTCACTAGCCCTCGAAGGATAACTAGTCTAAGCCAAGACAACCTAAGTCATTGCTGCTGGGAGGAGGTCCAGAAAACAAAATCGGCTGTTCCTTGGCAGAGGAAGATAGGTGAATTCTGACCATTGAGTTTCGTAAATCAAGAATTTGCACCATTTTCATGAGTTTTGACCAGTTTTTTCAATGATTTCAAACCAACTCATCACACTCACCACATTACTATAGTGAGTAATATTGGGGTATTAATGGAAAATCACTCCCTCTTTCCCCAGTCACAGCACAATATACACCACTTCCCTGTATCCCACGGCCCTGCCCCAGTGGGCATCTGAGCATTGATGCCACTGATTCCCGAACCAGAGAATGGGTCACACCACAAACAATTGGAAACATCGGTCGTTTCGGTTTTAGATTTCTACAGCCAAGGCTTTTCTGAGTTTCACGGTTCTGAAATTTAGGTTTCAAATCAGGGCGTGATGTTACACCAAACACAAGATACTTGAAAGAATCAAATCAGTTCTCCTGTCCCACACCACTGGCGTAATATATTCCATCCCACTTAATCCTTACTGTCTCATTAATAAATTACATCCTTACAATTTATAAAATATAATCCATGCTATTGCTATCATTTAAACATTTATGAATCACTTCATCCAATCATAGAATCTCAGAATTGAATTTACCCACTTCAAGTTCCTTCTCAAGACAAGAATAGCAGCCATATTGCATATTGGTGACCTCTAACCTGACAGAGTGTCAGCTGGGCCCCACAGAGACAAGCAGTTACCTCTGCCATAGGCCATCCTTATATGGCAGATTTAATTATAAGAATGTCTGTCCTGTCTCTCAGCAGAAAAGCTGCTCCTGCATTCTTTATCTCACTTATGTTTTCAACCTATTCTGCATCTAGGAAATAATAAATTATGTATAATTTACACGAGTTCATAATATTTTATATATGTAATACTTGTATGGTTTTATACTGCTCATCATTGTACTTCAAGAACTGAGATATATTATTTTGCACAGAAATGGGCTTGCTCCTTGACATCTCTAAAATTCAAATAAACCCACAACTCATTTGTTTTAGGTAGCCATTTGCTATATGGATTGATTGGCAGCAAACTTGGTAACAACAGTTAAGCTACATGAGGGACCTGCCAGCTACTTTGCACCTAACACCCAGCACTCTTCTGGCACAGACAGAGTATCCCTAAAAAAGGGTAGAATGTACAGCCTTTGTTATTTCTTCCAATTGAGTCAGTATAATTATTTTCAAATAAAAAATAGAGAGTAATTCATACAGATCTTTGTAGTGGGTCAGCTACAGCCTGAAGATTGAGAGGTAAAATTCATTCTTAGTCTGCTAAACCCCACTGCCCCCACATGTTTTATGAATAATAAAACAGGTATAATTAAGTGACTACATAATATTCTGAAAATATCCCATCATTTTAATAATCCATAAGATTATAAACCTTTGAGGGCAGGAAACTTGTTGTATTTAACTTTATGTCACCAGTACTGAGTATAGTACTTTCAAATA
>VMDR010011518.1:0-28315 GCA_007922815.1 Macrotus californicus | reverse complement strand
GCATGAGACCCCGCTCGAGGAGGCAGCAGTCACAGGAGCACAGCCACTCGTGGAGAGCAACAGCTTCATGGAGGTGGTGGAAGCTGCAGAACTTTCATGATGCCCCTGGAAGTGTCACTGCCCAATGAAGACAACCATCTTCACCTGTAGGTCTCCTCCCTCCTGACTTCTCTGCTAGGTGTCAGGTAGACAGTCCAGGCTCGGCCTTAGGCCCGGAGGACACACAACTCCGCCCAGTCCCTGCTTTCAAGAGGTTCCCAGGATGAGAGGCGCCCTCAAGAAAGGGCAGATATTATGGGAGGGCATGTTGAAGAGTTTGGATTTAGTGAGCAGGCCCTACTGGTTAGGGAAGATTTTTAGTGGTGACAGAAGGCAGAGAGGAGGGATATGGACCTCCCGTTTCTTGAGGGCCTAGTGCCAGGTGTCATGCATGTCTCATTTACTGTGTACAGCAACCCCAGTACAGTATAATTTTGCTGTTTGAAAAGAAAACGGATGCTTCGAGGAGTTCAGTGGTCTCCTCTATATCAAATTGCTAACAAGTGGCAGAGCCCAGGCAGGAGTGGAGAACTCTCGGACTCTTGCCAATCCACCCTCCACCACAATCGTGGTTTTCAAATTGTGCAGAGATTTTTCACCAGTTCCATCTTTAAAATGTATTTCAAGCCCTTTATATCACTAATGAATAACAAGTAGACGCAAATGTGTTGACAGCCACCGCTGAACACCTAGGCATTCCCCAGTAGGCTGACTTTTGTTTTTGGACTGACTCACTGTATGCAGACCTTGGGAAAAGGTTCCCTGGCACTATCGGAACACGTAGCCGACCTTCTCTTGACCATAGATTAAGGAGTCTATAGCTCCTCGCGGGGATTTAATCAGGCCCCTGAGTGTCCTTGATGAGCACCGTTCAGTGAAGTGCCGGTTGATGTAGCACATCATGGGAGCTTTGTGTGCATAGCAAAGTTGCTTGACTCCTCTGAACATCAGTTTCCTCATCAGAAGAATGGTAAGGCAGTAGAATAGGGTTGTTACATTAAGATGAAATGACATTTTAAGCGCTTAGCATGATGTCTGGAATACAGAAAGCCCTCAACACATTGAGACATTATTTTCTTGATGCGTACTGTTGGCCCAATGCAGGCTCTCTTCGTTGTTCTGACAGTAGTGCCATAACAAGTAAATATGTAATCTGTTAGTCAAGTGTGACAACTGCATTAGAAACCAGTTTAGCTCTTATGGTAAGTTTGTGTTTGTGTTTATTATTCTGTAACAAGTATTCCAGCCATGGTTGACTATTCCTGGTAATTCAACTTTGAAAGAATACATTATTCTTTCTGATCATGGATAATTTTAATTGAAGCATATCCTGAGATTGGAAGAAAGATACTTTTTTAAAAAGGTATCATTGTGATTATTTATCTTTCTAAGTCATATTTTTCAATATTGTTCAACCAAAATGGTACAGTTATCACCCAGCACACCCTCATTTCATGTGTTTTGTATTCATGAAAGTGCTCTTGTTTTCATTTATCCACAGCATATGAAATAAAATGTTGTGTGAAGTTATAAAATAAATACATGCTAATAAAATTCTGAGTTTTTTCTGTTTCATGCAGTGTGATTTTGTATAAGCTATTTCTTTAAGGAGTGTTATTAGTAAAAAAAAAAAAAAAAAAAACTTTTTTTAGGCAATGTTAGAAAATCACTCCAGTGCCTAAAGGTCTTGAACTCTGGTAGACTTGAAAACCTGAGAGCAAAATGCTGGAATAAGAACACTTGAGCTTTGTCTCCAGGGATGACAGAGGACTCAGTCCCCCCATCATCGATCTCTCTTTTAAAATACAAAAAATGACAGATGGAGTCCAGGTCCCTCAGAGACCTTCAGCTCATTTGCTTACATAAGGACCTATGCAGACAAACTCACCAGCCTCTGTCCAGCCAACAGTAAAGTGACCAAAGGCTGAAATAATGTGTTTCTTGGATGAAGTCATTTTCTACTACATAGATATGCAGGATGAAAAATTTCTCTCACCTTTGGTCCCCTCGAAATTATTTCCCTTCATCTTTTCTACAGTACAGTGGGGGAGCGTTCCTCATTGGAAGGCACACAGTGGCAATCAATGCATTACAAGACGAGCATCCTAAGGGATACCCAGCATTCTTTCCCAATGATTTGAGCAAAAACCTCCTAGGAATATCTCCAGTCCCAACCCTCAGAGACGGAGGCCCCCAGGGTTATGCAGCCCATTGTCACAGTAACTTCTCACCTAAATGCAAGTCTCTGATCATCAGTTCTCACTTCCCTGCCATGTGCATGCTACCCTGTGCGTATTCACCAGTGCTGTCCTGTGAGACCCTCCAACATGCTTACTGGATAGTCCATATGTCCTAAACAAACTAGCCTATAACTTCAGCATCTGAGCAGAATACCCTGTCCTCATATTCCTTAACTGACTGCTGATTTTTCTGGTAGTCTGCTGCCCTCATCTCTCTTGAATGGAAGCTGCTCAGTCTCCCCACATCAGCAGAGATCGGGGGGTGGGTGACAGTGGCATTTCTTTGGGGTCACCATCATTACCTCTCCATTTGCAAACAAATCCACTCCTTCCTGGCTCACCCACTCAGAACCACCCCTCACGGTGGGCAAGTCCAGACAAGCCTTAACAGAGAATTGGCAAAGGTGAATGAGGGGCCCACAAAGGATTGAATCTGGCTGGGATCATCTAAAGCAACAAAGAGTAGGAAGAAAAAGATAAAAAATATAAAGCATGCTCAAGAGTTCTGAAAGTCAAGACTGGGAGAGCAAAGGGTCAGAAGCCAGACTTCTGAAGGGTTGGAGCCTGACATGAAACATCACCGTGAAGTAAGAGGATCTGAGACAGAATTGTCCAGTGTGCCAAAGGTTTGTTTTTATTGATCACCAACATAATCTTGGGATAGTCTAAAGGCCCAGGATCACAGTAGACATCTCTCCTATCTGTTTTTGTCAGGGTGGGCTGGGCTCCTTAGGTTGCCCAGGGAGAAGCTCTCTAGGGGTAGAAGATGTGCCTCCAGACAGGCTTCTCTGGAGCCACCACCCCCTGCAGCAAGCTCTGGGGTTTTTCCTCATCCAGACTGCATCCATTCACCTCTCTGACGTGCCCATGTGTTTCTTGACATCACTTATTACATTTTCTTAAAATCTAGAGTAACTCCAGAAGTGTATACCAAAATCAATTCCATCAGAATAAAAAAAGGTGTAGGATATCGGTCTCTCAGGACACCAGCTGGAGCTGCCCACTAATTGTCTGGGCTGTTTCAAGCAGCAGCTGAGACTTTTCCCAATCTGCCCTCCCCCACCCGCCCTTGAAGGGACAGGTCACCAAAAGGAGGAGTGGTGTGGTAGTGCAGAGAGCCATCGCAGGAAGTCCCCCCACCCCTTCCTGTCCCAGGCCTGCCCCTTCTCTGCAAGGCCTGAAGGCACACCCACTGAAGGCCTTTCCTGGCTTCTTAGTACAACAGCTTGGCCAATAAACTCAATTACTGAAATAGGCTTCCTTGAAATAAAAGCAATTGTCACAAAAGTAAACTTCATTTTTCCCCAGCTTTATTAAGATATAATAAAGAAAAGTGTATATATATTTAAAAGTAAATGTGATGTTTTGATGTACATATGCATTGTGAAATGATCTCCACAATCAAGCTAATTCCACACCCTTCACCTCACATAGCTACCATTTTGTGTGTGTTGAGCGGGGAGGGGGGAAGGGGTGAGAACCCTTATGATCTATTCTCTAAGCAAGTTTCAAGTAGACAATGCAGTACTGTTAACTATAGTCACCATGCCGTGCATCACATCTCCAGAACTCATTCATCCTGCATGAGTGAGTTTGTTGACCTTGACCAGCATTTCCCCACTTCTCCCACCCACCCCCTGCCCCTAGCAACCACCATTCTACTCTCTGCTTTTATGAATGTGATGTTTTTGAATTCCACATGTAAGTGAAATCACACAGGATTTGTTTCTCTGTGTCTGGCTTACTCCACTTGGCATAATGCCCTCTAAGCTCATCCATGTTGTCACAAATGGCAGGATTTCCTTCTACGAAAGTCAACTTATACTGTTAGTGAACACAGGTAAGTCAGTGGAAGCCAAGTTGGTGAACAAGGAAAACTGAGTTCAGCTGACTGGCTATCATGTTGCAATCCCTGGCAACATCCCATATGACATATCAGCCCCTGATGACACTTGTTGAGCTTGGGGACCATGCCATTGCAAACAGTGGCTAGTGGGCACTTCAAAGTTTCTAACTAGAAAGCTTCTATGTGAGCCTAAGGCAGCTGTGGACATCTAGGGCCAGGTTCGCTGCAACTTGAGAGAAACATCTACCAACTGGAAGCTATCAGGGCCACTTCCAACGTCGGCCTGAGGGATGGGTCTACAACTGAGGCAATAATTGTTTGGACCCCCAAGCTTTTTCACTGGCCTGGTTTTATGGCCAACATGTGGCAATGTGGGGTGAGGGCTTCAGGCAGGCTTTTAGCAGATCTCTAAAGGGCCAATGTGGCAGAACTGCAGAAACTCTAGGTCATACTTCCTCACTAGGACACTGTGTTTATCAGCAGCAGAAGTACTTGGGAGCTATCCCTCCTAAAGTTCTTTGCCACTTCAGAACATATGATGACATGGATCTGAAATGCATTCCACTGGTAACTAGAATATTTTAGGCTCAGCTTAGGAATCCATTAAAGTTGTAATGCAAGGGATAAGTTCTGGGTGCATCTCCATCTCTATTTCCATGTGGGTTGTGGTGTTTACCAAGAATGGGCAGATTAACTTGAACTGGGCATCTGCTTATGAAGTAGACAAAGCCGTCACAGGCATGGGGTCAGGAACTGATACACACTAAGGAATAAGGAGAGATGCAGAGGAGCCCATGGGTGCCTCCTACCTATCTACCCCCACTCCTGGAATTTCAAACCTATGTCTGAAACAAATGCCAGAACAACAGAAATTAAAACCTAGAAATAAGCAAGGAGTGGAACAAAACACAGCAGAGGAACAACCACCCCAACCAGAGTAAGTATGAAGAAAATTACATATAGACACATCATAGTCAAACTGCTGTAACTAAAGATGAATTGCTCTAGACTAAGAAAATCTTGAAAGCAGCCATAGGAAAAAAGGCATATTACATGCAGAGGAATAATGATAGGAATTACTGCTGACTTATCATAAGAAAATATGGAGGTTGCCAGATGGCAATAACATCTTTAAGCCAATGGATAAATAGGGATTGTTTATTTGGGCAAGATTTCGTAAAAATTTGCTTTTAAAATCATCTGAACCCAGAATATATTTGGAGGTGGTGAGCAATATGGGTAATTGGGGTCACTGGGGAGAAACTCTAACTATTGACTGGCTTTCTTCAATGTTAATTGGAATGTTTAGGTTTCCTATTTTCTTCTGGCATCAATTTTAGCAGGTCAGATTTTCTAATTTTTTCATCTTATTTAAGTTTTTCAAATATATAGGCACATTTGTTGGTGATCTCTTCAGATGTTTTAAGTGATCAATGCTTCTATCATTATATCTCCTTTTTTATTCCTAATATTAATTAGTTGTGGGGTTTTTTTTCTCATTCTGGGTTATTATTCTGAGAAGTCTAGCTATTTCATTGATGTTTTTCAAAGAATCTGCTTTTAGGTCTGTTTAATCTCTTTAACATTATTTTATTAATTTGTGTTCTTATTATATTGCAGTCATGTGCACATAATGATGTTTTGGTCAACAACAGACCACATATGTGATGGTGGTCCCATGAGATTATAATGGAGCTGAAAGGTTCCTATCACATAGGGATGTCATAGCTGGCATGGCATTATAGTACATGTCACTGATGTGTGTGTGGTGATCCGGGTGGAAACATACCTACTGTGCTACTGCTGCAGATGGAGACAGGGTCCAGGTTCTTGACCAAAGAACCTGGAATTGTGGACAAAGAATCAGACTGACCACACAGATATTGTAAAACAAAGCAAGCAGGAAATTTATTAAGAAAAGTACACTTCCCAAGACATGGGAGCAGGCGTTCCCTGGCCAGAGAATGGCTCTCTTTTATTGAACAACTACAGGCTTTATAGGGTTTTTATTTAGGCTTCTACATATAGGATTTCCCACAATCATCCTTGACTGCCCATTCAGGGAGGAAACCACAATGATAATAATTATCAGGTGTCACAAGGCAATTCTCAGAAATCAGGATGCTGACAGTTGCAGTGTCTCAGAGTTTTCTATTCTATCTCCTGCCTCGACTTCCCGCTGAGAGACATGGTTCTCAAAAATTCTTTTTGGGGGTTGCTGAGGGAAGATGGTAAATCTTCTATATCTACTTCCTGCTGGAACAGGCCAGTAGACTTTGCCTGCTGAGAACCATGAAACTCTCACCCTATCTCATCACTGGTTCAGGAGGAATTCTTGAGACCAGCATGGACACTGCATGTTGTAAGGTGTTGGCATTGGATTCCTTAGGGATTGGTTGAAAACCCTGGAGCATCATCATCCTGGTGTGGCATTCTGGTTTCAGTCTGCAAGATATAAATTTAACAAATAGGTTAAAGATACAAGGGCAAGAGATTAGTGGCCAAAAGTACTATTAGGGATAGTCCTCGCCCACTGTATTGTGGTTGGCAATGGCAAACCCAGCAATTGTTAGCCTCTTGGTCTGCTCTTCTATTTCCCTGGGAGATAGGGGATATATCCTTCTGGTGACCTTTACAATGTATGACTGTCACTTGTTCAGGGAGCTTAACTGCTTCTAATAGATTTAGGATTTCTGGTCCATGTTTAATGGGGGAATTCCTAACAGTAAGGGGCCCCCTTTCTCTCTATATGGCAGCATGAGTGCACAGAACAAGGAATATTTTGTTGTATACGTATTCATTCTTTTTCCTTGTCCTAGAATGAGAGCTTAAATAAGGGCCATAATTTTAGCCTTTGAACCAAGATCAAGGGTGGAAGAGGTTGTGCCTCAATGGTGTCATGTAAACTAACTACTGCATATCCTGCCCTTCACTGTCCATTCTATACAAAGTGGCTTTCATCAATGAACTGCTATTCTCAGGGTTTTCTAAAGGTTGATCTAGCAAGTCAGTCTTGATTGAATAGGTAAGATTAATAATCTCTGAACAGGAATGGGTCAAGTACAGAGATGATTCTATAGGCATTAAGGAGATTGGATTTAAGGTATTACAGGTTTTTACACTTACTTCAGGACTATCCAGAAGGGCCTGATATCTGGTCAGTCTACCTCCTGTTAGCCAGAAATGCCCTTTTATTTCTAATACTCTGTACCTGGTGTGGAGTTAAGACCTCTAACTTATTCCCAAGAGTTAACTTAGCAGCTTCCTTGGTTAGCATGGCTGTGGCTGCTACTGCTCTTAGACATGGAAGCCACTCAGTTGCTACATTGTCTAGTTTTTTAGAGAAATGTGCAACCACTCAAGGTTCATTTTCTAGTCACTGGACTAAGACCTCTAAGGCTCTTCCCTGCTTTTCTGCTACGTATAAATTAAAAAGGCTTAAATCAGGGATGTCTAGGGCTTGGGCCTTGACTAGGGCATGCTTGATTTTATTAAAAGCCTCATCATATTCCTTTCCCCATATGCTGAATTATGTATCTGGTCCCTTAGTAGCTTCATATAAAGGTTTTGGGACTTTTGGCCAAGATGGAGGCGTAGATAGACACACTGTGCCTCTTCACACAACCAAAAGAAGGACAACAACAAATTTAAAAACAAAAAACAACCAGAACTGACAGAAAATCGGACTATATGGAAGTCCGACAACCAAGGAGTTAAAGAAGAAACATTCATCCCGACTGGTAGGAGGGGCAGAGACAGGCAGCCGGATGGAGAGGACTCTCGGCAAGGCAGTGGCTGGCGGACTGGCTGGCAGACTGGGGTGGACAAGGCAAGGCTGGCGGACCGGGCGAGGTGGCAGCTGGCAGACCGGGCTGTCCCACACCCATGTGTGGATAAACTGGGGGGAACAACTGGGGAGTGAGACAGACCATGCAACCCAGAGTTCCAGAGCAGGGAAATAAAGCCTCAAACCTCTGATTGAAAACACCTTTGGGGGTTGAGGTGGCAGTGGGAGAAACTCCCAGCCTCATAGGAGAGCTCATTGGAGAGACCCACAGGGTCCTAGAACATACACAAGCCCACCCACCTGGGAATCAGCACCAGAAGGACCCAATTTGACTGTGGGTAGCAGGGGAAGTGAATGAAAACTGGCAGAGAAGGGAGCAAGTGGCACTGCTCCCTCTCAGACCCCTCCCCCACAAACAGCCTCACAACGCAGCAACATGGGTTGTCCTGCCCTGGTGAATACCTAAGGCTCTGCCCCTTACTACATAACAGGTGCGCCAAGACAAAAAAAAAAAAAAAATGGCCCAAATGAAAGAACAGATCAAAGCTCCAGAAAAAAATACAACTAAGTGACGAAGAGATAGCCAACTTATCAGATGCACAGTTCAAAACACTGGTAATCAGGATGCTCACAGAATTGGTTGAATATGGTTGCAAATGAGATGAAAAAATGAAGGCTACACTAAGTGAAATAAAGGAAGATGTACAGGGAACCAACAGTGATGGGAAGGAAACCGGGAGTCTGGGATAGTGTGGACCAGAAGGAAGAAAGAAACATTCAACCAGAACACAATGAAGAAACAAGAATTCAAAAAAATGAGGAGAGGCTTAGGAACCTCCAAGATGTCTCAAAATGTTCCAACATCTGAATCATAGGGGTGCCAGAAGGAGAAGAGGAAGAGAAAGAAATTGAAAACTTATTTCAACAAATAATGAAGGAGAACTTCCCCAATCTGGCAAAGGAAATAGACTTCCAGGAAGTCCAGGAAGCCCAGAGAGTCCCAAAGAAGTTGGACCCAAGGAGGAACACACCAAGACACATCATAATTACATTACCCAAGATTAGAGAGAAGGAGAGAATCTTAAAAGCAGCAAGAGAAAAGGAGACAGTAACCTACAAAGGAGTGCCCATAAGACTGTCAGCTGATGTCTCAAAAGAAACCTTGCAGGCAAGAAGGGGCTGGCAAGAAGTATTCCAAGTCATGAAAGGCAAGGACCTACATCCACGATTACTCTATCCAGCAAAGCTTTCATTTAGAATGGAAGGGCAGATAAAGTGCTTCCCAGATAAGGTCAAGTTCATGGAGTTCCTCATCACCAAGCCCTTATTATATGAAATGTTAAAGGGACTTATCTAAGAAAAAGAAGATAAAAAATATGAACAGTAAAATAACAACAAACTCACAGTTATTAACAATCGAACCTAAAACAAAAACAAAAACAAACTAAGTAAACAACTAGAACAGGATCAGAATTACAGAAATGGAGATCACATGGAGGGTTATCATTAGGGGAGTGGGTGGGGAGAGAGGGGGAAAAGGTACAGGGAATAAGAAGCATAACTGGTAGGTAGAAGATAGACAGGGGAGGTTAAAAATAATATAGGAAATGTAGAAGCCAAAGAACTTATATACATGAGCCATGGACATGAACTAAAGAGGGGGAATGTGGGTGGGAGTGGGTGTGCAGGGTGGAAGGGAATAAAGGGGAGAAAATGGGACAACTGTAATAACATAGTCAATAAAATATTTTTTTAAAGAAAAGGTACAATTAAAAAAAATAAAGGTTTTGCAATTAGTCCAAAGCTTGGGCCCAAATTCTGCAAAATCTAGCCATTCCTAAGAAAGACCAGAGGTGCTGTTTGGTAGCAGATGGCGTTAGCTCAGTACTTTAATTCTTTCTTGTGACAGGTGTCTAGATTCCGGGGATAGAATATATCCTAAATAGTTTACTTTTTGTCTGGTAATTTGGGCCCTTTTCTTAAAGACTCAATATCCCCATCCCCCAAGGAAGTTCAGAGTTTGGATAGCGTTACAATCTGAGGCTTCCTTCAAGGAGCTGCCGACTAGGATATTATTTACATATTGTAAGACAGCTCCCTCTTGTCATTGTAATTCCCTTAGATCTTTTTCTAATGCTCTTGGGAACAGATGAGGGCTGTCTCTAAACCCTTGTGGCAGTACCCTCCAGGTATATTGCTGATGGGTCATTGTTTTGGGGTCTGTCCACTCAAGTGCAAATGGGTATTGGGAATCTGGGTTGACAGGGATGCAAAAGAAGGCATCTTGTAAGTGTGAAACTGTATAGCACTGAGTATAGTCTGGCATGTGGATGAGTATGGTGTAAGGGTTGGCTGCAAGAGGTTGTAGGGGAATAACAGCCTCGTTAACTAGCCTTAAATCCTGGACCAATCTGTACTCCTCTGTTGATTTAAGAATGGGGAAGATTGGAGTATTGCAGGGGGATTGACAGGGTACTAGCAGCCCATGTGTTACAACTTTCTCTGTGATGGGCTGCAGACCCTCTAGAGCCTCCTGTTTGGTAGGTTATACTGTTTCCTATGGGGCTAGGCTGTCCCAGGCTTCAAATGAATTTGAACTGGTTGGGCGGCCATGGCTTTTCCAGGAACTTCAGGATCCCAAACTTGGGGACCTACTTTCTATAAAATTTGTTCTGGGATGCCATTTTCTAGTTTACTTTTGTTGGCAAATATAATTTTAAAGATTTTAACTGGGAGCTCCTGAAACTTCAAAATGGCCCCCAATCTGGCCAAGAGGTCTCATCCTAGCAATGGTATAGAACACTGTGGAATAATTAGGAAAGAATGTTTAAAAATTTGGCTTTCAAGTGACATGTGACAGGGTGTGTATAAAAACAAGTTCAAGATTTTCCTTTAAACTCCCATAATGTTAATTGAATTAGAAGAGAGAGGTCCAGAGTGGTAATTGAGGACAGAGTAAGTGGCCTCCGTATCAACCAGAAAATTTATTGTCTTACCTGCCACATCAAGGGTTACCTGGGGTTCCTTGGTAGAGATCGAGATGCTGGTGTAGACTGGGGCCAATCTGTTCCCTGGGCACCCTCAGTCCTCAAGTGCTGCCATAGTCTTAGGTGATGACCCCTTTCCACTCTGGGAGAGGGAGCAGTCTACCTTCCAGTGACAGGAAACAGACCTTGTATCTTTGCATATGGGACATGGTCCCAGGGGTGGCCTAGTGCACTCCCTTGCCCAGTGTCCAGGACATTTACACTTAAAGCAGGGCCTTTTGTACCTGCTACTTCCCTCAGGGGCAGGAGGGCAGGAGTGGTGGGAAGATATGAGGCCCCACTCCAAGTATGCCCCACTGGATTCGGTTTCTTTTCAGCTGGTAGTCTTGGATGTGTTGGAGAGTACGGTGGAGGAGAGGTTGATTCCTCTGCAGTGGGAGCAGAGGCTTCAGGACTTTGGGGCCTGAGGACTTTCCGGACTTGTTTCCCCCTGAGAGACAGGTGGAGAACTTAGAAGGGGGTCATCTAGAATGTCACTGTTGATCCCCAGAGGGGCTGCCTCCCTTGCACCAGAACATAGGGCTGGATTGTGATACAGTGCCATGAAAGCTTGAACATAAGAAACCTCTGACCATTTGCTTAACCTTCTACATAACAAGTCTAACTGGAAAACAGTGTTGTAATTGTTACTCCATTTTCAGGCCAAATTTCCCCATCTCCTGATTTATACTGAGGCCAACCTGTATTACAAAAGAAAATTAACCTTTTTCTTGAGATTTTCATCTCAACAGGGATCCTGAGGGGATACAGGGTGTATTGTGCATCTTGTCCGTGGTGTACCTGGGGAAAAGGAAGAGAAGGTGAAACTCCCTGGCTCCCTAGAGGCATCGCCTTCATTCACCTAAGGAGTTCCCTACTGGTTTACAGAGTATACCCCATTATCCCACTGTTCTAAGCTACCAGACATCTCTGGCTATTCAAAGGCTTGGGTGTGCCGGCCAGCAGAAAACAAACTACAGTTTTCATGGACTAATTGTACCATCTTTCCTGGTATCTAATTCAGAAGCTTCAGTCAATTGGACATGGCCTGCCTCACAGAGTCTGGGTAAGTTAGACTCCTGCAAGGAGTTGTAGGGAGGGAACTGTACCAGTCATTCTAAACATTTCCTGAGATAAAACAAACAAACAAAACTACTATTCAAGTACCAGAGGGGAAATTGATTAACTTGCCTCTGATCCTCATAATTGACTAACTCAAACTAGCTTATCTATTTTACAAACCTAACTTGGGTTGGGAAGGCCTCCAAAAGGATTTTAAAGGGCTCATCAACCTTGACCTACGTTCAGCAAAGGCAGCAAACATTTCAGCTGCCAAAGAGACACACAGGGAAGAAGTGCAAATAGAGAGGAATGAAGCAAGGTTAAGCGGGTTAACCAACCTCTTATGGGTTAAGCAAGTCTTAGGAGGAATGTGGTTGGCTTGCAAATGAGGCTTATAATACAAGAGGACAGAATGAAGAAGGGAGGGGCACTTGACAACCCTTTCTAAGAGTTACAATAGTCAGTCCTGCGTGGGAAGCCGCAGGGAAGGGACAATGTTATGTTTTACAGTGTGCCTCATTGCATGGACTTTGTCTTGTGCCTGGCAAGGAGCTAGTCTCTAACCCTGATTCATGACCAAGTAATCCTCACATGGGAGTCTTTTAAGCAGCAGGTGCACTTTTGGCTCTTAACTGCCTGACCCTCATCCACACAAAGGCAGCAAACTCTCTTCAAGGACCCAGGGTATCCCAACGCATAAAGGAGACAGAGACTGAACATCTCTTCCAACCACTGGGGTGGGTAGAAGGGATTGTCTTACCACTCCAGCATTTCCATAGAAGACCTTCTGGCTACCTCACCAAATTATCGCAGATAGAGATGGGGTCCGGGTTCTTGGTGATTGTGAATAAAGAATTGGACTGACCACATAGATATTGTAATGAAAAGCAAATGGGAAATTTGTTAAGGAAAGTATACTTCCCAAGACACGGGAGCAGGCCATCTCTGGCCAGGAAATGACTCTCTTCTATTGAACAGCCATAGGCTTTATAGGATTTTTATTTAAGCTTCTACACAAGCAATTTCCCCAAATCCTCCTTGATTGCCCATTCAAGGAGGAAACCACAATGCTAATTATTACCAGGTGTCACAAGGCAATTACCAGAAGTCAGGATGCTGACTGATGACAGCTGCAGTGCTTCAGGATTTCCTATCTCCTGCCTCACTGCCCATTGTATAAAAATATAGCATGTATGATAATGTACAGCACATATACTTGATAATGATAATAAACAACTCTTATTAGGTTATATATGAGCTATACTATGCTTTTTATTATTATTTTAGAGTGTGCTCTTTCTTTCAAAAGAAAAGTTTGCTATAAAACAGTATGGCATGTTACACCAGCAGCAACCTCATATATCTTGTGTTTATCACGTCTCTTGATCACAGTGTTTTGTCTTGTGCTTGATTTAATCTTATGTTGTTCATCATGGCCCCTAAGTGTACAAAATCCACTCTTATTGTTCCCAGGAAGAGGCTACATACAGCGAATGATCTGGAAATTAAAGTAAAATGATAAGGATTATGAAGGTGGAAAATCAGTGGTGGTTATCGCTCACCAATCAGGCATGTCCCATTCCACCATCGCTACAATCTTAAAGAACAAGAACAAAGGGATGGAAGCTGTTAAAGAATCAGCTTCATGAAAGCAGTGAGACCAACAAAAATTCGAGAAGGACCCAGTCAGACATGGAGAAACTTCTGATGACCTGGACTGAAGACCAGACACAGATGCATGTCCCTCTCAGCACCATGACCGTCATGGCCAAACCAGGTTTGTTTGTTGTATTGTAAAAAGAAGGCTGGACCTGGCTACAATGATGAATTTACCACTAGCTCTGGGTAGTTTAAATGATTCAAGAATCATTATTCATTCCCTAATGTGAAAGTGAGTGGTGAGTCTTCAAGTGCTGATGTGAAGGCAGGTGAAAAATTTTTGGAAACTCTAAATAAGCTGATTGTGGAGGAAAATTACTTGACAGAGCAAATATTCAATATGGATGAAAACTCCCTACTCTGGAAATGGATACCTGAAATGATTCTCATCCATAAGGGGGCCAGTAAATGTCAGGTTTCAAGGTTCTAAGGACAGGATGACAGTCTTGTTTGGGGGCAGTGTTGCAGGCTACAAATGGAAACCCACTGTGGTCTGGCACAGGGAGAACCCCAGGGCCTTGGAGCTTGTCAGTAAGTGCACCCAGCCAGCGTGCTACAGGAGCAATAGGAAGTCATGGCTGACTCAGGTCCTCATCCAAGATTCCTTCCTGAATTTCTCCTCCAGTGATGTGGAGAAGTACTATTTGGAGACTAGCATACCTTTCAAGATTTTGCTTATTGAAGAGGACCTTTGCCCAGTCTATCGCTGCAACTGAGGAAGACACTGAGAAGACACTGATGCAATTTGGGAAGCACTAAAACATCTATCATGGCATCAAGAACCTTGCTTGGGCTTGGAGAGACGTCATTAAGGAGAATATGACTGGCATCTGGAAAGAAAACACTCAAAGTTCATCCATGATTTCAAAGGATTTGCCAATGATGAGGAGGCTTCAATAATCAACAAGGCCCTGGTTGTGATGACAAACAACTTTCACGTGTGTGTGGTTAAGATGACACTAAGGAGCCCCTAGAGGTGGCTCCCAAGGAACTGACTAAGTAGGAGGTGTTGAAACTGAACAGGAACGCAGAGCTAAAGAGCAGGAGACAAGGAAACTGCAGGAGAATGAAAATAAGACTCCCAAGAACATTTACAGTGAAGGGTTTAGTAGAAGCTTTGGCAGACCTTGACAAGCTCCTTAAAAAGTTTAAAAACATGGACCCCCAACACCAAAAGGTTTTCATTAATAGAGGAATGTTTGTGATGCATTGGCTGCTTACAAGCAACTCTATGGTGAAAAAAATAACAAACCACCATAGAATATTTCTATAAAGAGTGCCACCTCCTCAAGCAGAGCCTCAGGCAGGTCCCTCAGCAGTAAGTGAGTGCAATCTATGCTGTTCTCACAATGACAAAATCTCCTAATGATCTATTTCTCAGAAGGTATCTTCATTCTTAAGTAGTGCATGACTGTGTATGACATTCTAGAAAAGGGAAAATTATGGAGATAGTAAAAAGATCAGTGCTTACCAGAGGTAGGGATGGAGGGGAGGGATGAATAGATGGAACACAGAGGATTTTTATGGACAGTGAAAATACTCTGTATGACACTATCATAATGGATACATATAATTATACATTTGTCCAAACCCAGAGAATATACAACACCAGGAGTAAACCCTATGGCAAACTATGGACTTTGGATGATAATGATGTATTAATGTAGGTTCATCAATGGTAATAAATGCACCACTCTGGTAGGGGAAGTTGATAAAGGGAGAGGCTATGCATGTGTGGGAACAGGGAATATATGGGAAACTTTTATACTTTCCTTTCCATTTTTCTGCGAACCTAAGACTGCCTTTAAAAAAAATAAAATCTTGTCTTGGCTGGTGTGGCTCAGTTGCTTGGGTATCATCCTGCAAACCAAGAGGTTGTGGGTTTGGTCCCCAGGTGGGGTGCATGTGAGAGGTGATCAGTGGATGTGTCTCTCACATGTTTCTCTCCCTCTCTTTCTCCATCCCTTCCCCTCTCTCTAGAATCAATAAAAGAAAAAATTAAAAAATAAAATCTTTTTTAAAAATTAGAGATTTCCAGTTGATAAAAGGGAAAGTCAGACAGAATCAAAATGTGAAAACTTGACCCCGTTGCTGCTCTGATGATGGAGAAGAAATGTGGGTCTCAGGGATCGGACCCCAGATCCTGGCTAGCAGCCAGCAAGGACACGCAGACCTCAGATCACCCTGCGTCTGAGTTCTGCCAACAACCTGAATGAGCTTGAAAATAAATTCCTCCCTAGCCTCCAGATGAGAGTCAAGACTAACACACACCAAAATGTGAGATCCTCAGCAGAGAGCAGTCTACCTCACCCTGATTTCTGATCTACAGAATAGTTAGGTAATACACAGGTTCTGTTTTAAGCTCTCAAGTTTGTGGTAATTTGCCATAAATCAACAGAAAACTAATATCATAAATCACTTTGAGGAAGCTTTTATCACTAATGGATCTTAGATTTTGTCATTTATATCTTTTGTGATAATCATAGGGATTTTCATTTTTAGTCTGTTTATATGGGGAATTATTTATAATGATTTGCAAATGTTAAACCAACTTTGTATTCCTGGGATAAATCCCACCTGGTTATAAGGTACTAGCCTTTTTAAAAATCTTACAAGTCATTGAATTGGATTAGCTAAAAATTTGTTTAAAATTTCCTCACCTAAATGTATGAGAAATATTAGTCTTTAGTTATTTCTTATAATTTCTTTCTCTGGTTTTAGAATGATAGTAATTCTGGCCTCATAGCATAAAATGGCAAGTTTTCCCTTCTCTTCAATTTTCTGAAAGAAGTTAGAGTTGTTACTATTTCTTCCTCAAATGTTTGGTAGAATTTATCAGTTAAGTCTTCTGAGACGGGGGCGTACTTAGTAGGTAAGGTTTTAACTACAAATTCATTTTTTAAAATAATCATAGGGCTACATAGATCATGCCTTTTCTTGTAAGTTTTGTTTTTTGTCTCTTCAAGAATTTTGTCCATTTTATCTAAGTTATCAAATTTATTGGCATAAATTTTTATAACACTCCCTTACTGTTCTTGTAATATCTGTGAAATCAATGCTGTCATTCCTCCATCCTATTGGCAAATTGTATCTTCTCTCTTTTCCTGACCAGTCTAATAAGAAGTTTACCAATTTTACTGCTCTTCTAAAGAATCAGCTTTTATTTATATTTATTTTCCTCAACTGTTTTTCTGTTTCCTTTTTCATTTATTTCTACTCTGATCTTTCTTTTCTTTCTTCTTGGCTCACTTGAACTTTCTTTGCTTTTCTTTTTATAGCTTCTTTATGTGGAAGCTAAAATCATGATTTGAGACTGGTATTCTTTTATAGTAGAGGTGTTTACTGCTATAAGTTTTCCCCTCAGTGCCGCTTTAGCTGCGTGTCACGAATTGTGATGTGCTGTGTTTTGATTTTCATTTAGTTCAAAATGCTTTCTAGTTTCCTTTTTGATTTTTGTTTGACTCATGGGCTATTTGAAGAGTGCTGTTTTGTTTCTAAATATTTATGGAATTTTTCAGATATTTTCTGCTTAAGTTATATAATTTAATTTCTTTATGGTAATTTAGAATCCTCTCAGATTTATTGAAATTAGTTTTATATCCCACAATACATAAGTGTTCCGTGTGCATTTAAAAATAACTTGAATGCTGCACATACTGAGTGGAATGTTCTATAAATGTCAATTAAGTCAAGCAAGTTTAACTTCCAGCCAAGATGGAGGCATAGGTAGATATGCTTCACTTCCTTGCACAACTATAAAACGGACAACCACCAATTTCAAAACAAAAAACAACCAGAACTGCCAGAACACCAAACTGTATGGAAGTCTGACAACCAAGGAGTTAAAGAAGAAACATTCATCCAGACCGGTATGAGGGGCAGAGATGGGCAGCTGGGGTGGAGAGGATGTGAGGCAAGGCCACAACTGGTGGACCAGGCAGTTCCACATTAACATGCAGACAAACTGGGGAATAACTGGGGGACAAAACAGACCATGCAAGCCAGGGTCCCAGTACAGGCAAGATAAGGCCTCTGGCTATAAAAACCTGTGAGGGTTGTGGCAGCAGGAAAAACTGCCAGTCTCTCAAAAGCAGGGTGAGAGCTGAGGAACCAGCATTGTTACCTCTCTGACCCCACCCCCACATACAGCACAATGAAGTGAGTTGCCCTGCCCTGCTGAATACCTAAGGCTCCACCCCTCACAATGTAACAAGTGTGCCAAGACAAATAAATATGGCACAAATGAAAGAACAGATCAAAAGTGCAGAATGAAATAAAAGAATGAAGTAATAAGGAGTTAGCCAACCTCAGATGCAGAGTTCAAAACACTGGTAATCAGGATGCTCACAGAAATGATCGAGTATAGACGCAAAACAGAGGAAGAAGTGAAGGCTATACAAAGTGAAATAAAGAAAGATATACAGGGAACCAACAGTGAAGGAAAGGAAACTGAGACTTAAATCAATTTGGGACAAAAGGAACAAAAGGAATAACATTCAACCAGAACACAATGAAGAAACAAGAATTCAAAAAAATAAGAAGAGGCTTAGGAACCTCTGGGACAACTTTAAACATTCCAATATCTGAATCAGGGATGCCAGAAGGAGAAGAGGAAAGGCAAGAAATTGAAAACTTAATTGAAAAACTAATGAAGGAAAACTTCCTCAATCTGGCGAAGGAAATAGACATGCAAGTCCAGGAAGCTAAGAGAGTCCCAAAGAAATTGGACCCAAGGAGGAACACACCAAGGCACATCATAATTAAATTACCCAAGATTAAAGAGAAGGAGAGAATCTTAACAGCAGCAAGAGGAAAGGAGACAGTGACCCACAAAGGAGTTCCCATAAGACTGTCAGCTGATTTCTCAAAAGAAACCTTGCAGGCAAGAAAGGGCTTGAAAGAAGTATTCAAAGACATGAAAGGCAAGGACCTACATCTAAGATTACTCTACCTAGGAAAGCTATCATTTAGAATGGAAGGGCGGATAAAGTGCTTCCCAGATAGGGTAAAGTTAAAAGAGTTCCTCATCACCAAGCCCTTATTATATGAAATGTTAAAGGGACTTATCTAAGAAAAAGAAGATCAAAACTATGAACAGTAAAATGACAACAAACTCACAACTATCAACAACTGAACCTAAACAAACAAACTAAGCAAACACCTAGAACAGGATCAGAAATTACAGAAATGGAGATCACATGGAGGGTTATCAATGGGGAGGGTGGGGTGGGGAGAGAGTGGGGAAAAGGTATAGGGAATAAGAAGCATAAATGGTGGGTACAAAATAGATAGGGGGAGGTTAAGAATAGTACAGGAAATTGAAAAGCCAAAGAACTTATACGTACAACCCATGGACATGAAGTAAAGTGGGGAAATGCTGGAGGAAGGGGGATGCAGGGCAGAAGGGGATAAAGGGGAGAAAACAAAGGACAACTGTAATAGCATAATCAGTAAAATATACTTTAAAAAACAGGAAAAAAGTCAAGCAACTTAAAATTGTTGTTTAAGTCTTCTCTAACCTAATTGAACTTCAGTCTATATTTTCTTAATAGAACATTTGAACATTTTTAAAACTTTTGTGAATTTGTTTATTTCTACTTGCAGTTATATCAGTTTTTGCTCTATGTATTTTAAAGCTCTGTTATTAGGTTTATAAAAATATGAGATTGTTTTCTTCTTGATTTATTGACCCCTTTACTATTATGAAAATACTGTCTTTATTTCTGGTAGTATTCTTTGCTGTGAAATCTACTTGGTCTCCAGCTTTCTTTTGATTGGAGTTAGCATGGCATATCTTTCTCCATCCTTTTTCTTATGTTACTTGTACACAGCATATAACTGGGTCTTAATCAATCTGATAACCTAGCCTTTTAACTTGACGTTTAGACCATTTACATTTGATGTGATTATTCATATTGCTCTTTGATGTTTATATGTCCCATGTGTTTTCTGCTCCTTTTTTTTTCCTGCCTTCTTTTGGATTGAGTATTTTTTTTATGATTTATTTTATCTTCTTTGTTGGCCTGTTAAATATAACTTTGTTGCATTATTTTAGTGGTTGTTTTATGGTCTATAGTATCTATCTTTAACTTACCAGTGTCTAACACCAAGTGATGTCACATCATTTTGTATATATTCGTAGTATAAGTACTTTACATTAGTGCACTTCCTTTTCTCCTCGTTTGGCCTTTGTGTTACTGTTGTCATGCATTTTAGTTCCATATATGTTATAAGCCCAAATTATATTATTATTTTTGGTTTAAATTGTCAATTATTGTTAAAGCAGTATAAACAAAACAATAATGTATTTACCTATGTTATTACCATATCCAGTGCTTTTCATTCCTTTGTGTCAATCCATATTTTCACATAGTGTTATTTTCCTTCTGATTGAAGGACTTCCTTTAACATTTCTTGCCATGAAAATTGGCTGGATGAGTTCTTTCAGCTTTGGTATATCTGAAAATGTCTTTATTTCATGTTCTTTTTTGAAAGATATTTATGCTGAGTAAAAAATTCTAGATTGACTTTATTTTCTTTCAGCACTTTAAAGATGTGCTTCCTGACTTCTAATTCACATTGTTTCCAATGAGAAACCCCTCTCATCCTTATCTTTATTTCATATGGAATTTGACTACTTTTCAGATTTTTCTCTTTATCATTGGTTTTAAGCAATTGTATTATTATGTGCCTTGGTGTAGATTCTTTATATTTCTTGTGTTTGGAGTTCATTGATTATCTTTCATCTAGCTATAGCTATATAGCTTTTGTCAAATTTGGAAAAACTTTAGCCATTTTTTCAAACATTTTTTCTGTTTCCTCCTTTTTTTGGTGATTCCAATCACATGTATATTAGGCCCCATAAAATTGTGCTGCAACTCACTGTCACTCTGCCATTTTTAGGTCATTTTTATCTTTTTTTTTCTTTTTGGCTTGTTTTTATTGCTATGTCTTTTGGTTCATTGATCTTCTCTGCTGCAATAGGTGATCTGTCATTAATGTCATTCCATGTGTTTTTTAAGTTTAGACATTATAGTTTTCCATCTCTAGAAATTTGGTTTGGGTTTTTTTTTTTAATATGTCACATCTCTACTTGTCATGGTTAATCTTTCCTTTAGCTTCTTAAATATATGGAATACAGTCACAATAATTGTTTTATCTCTTCTATTAATTCTATCTTCTGGGTCATTTCCGGGTCAAAGTCTATTTATTTTCTCCTTACTAGGAACCCTATTTTTCTGCTTCTGTGCATGCCTGGTGATTTTTGCCAGACACTGTGAATTTTTCCTGCTGGATATATATTTTTAATCTTATATTCTTGAGCTTTGTTCTGGGATGTGGATAAGTTAGTTGCTAACAACCTTATCCTTTAAAAAATTGTTTTAATAGTTCATTTTTATTGTATTTTTTCCATTATCATTTATCCCCCCCATAACCTCTCCCACCTCCACCTACCACAATTTTATTCTTTTGATTTTTACTTTTAAGCATTGTTAGGCAGCACCAGTGCAGAATTTAATCTAGGTTTACTTTGTCCCAATACTCTGGCAAAATCTTTATGAGTGCCTTACCTGCTGCTCCATAAATTATGAAGATTTCCACTCTGGTTGGAGACACTATTCATGGACCTGGTGTGAGTACCGGTGACAGTTTCCTCCAGTCATTTTAAATGGTCCTCTTCCCAGCATTAGGTGATTTTTTCACACACATGAACTAATCAGTACTTAGCTGATTACTTAATGGGGACCTCCTGCAGATCTCCACAATTCTCTCCATGTAAACTCTCTCATCTCCAGTACGCTACCTAATGACTCTACCTGCCTTGGCCCCCTTGCGATCCTAGCTCCTTTTCTGTGACTCAAGGAGACTACCACGCTCTACTTGGGTTCTCTCTCCTTGTACTGCAGTCAAATTTTCATTCAGGCAGTAAGCTGGAACAGTTGTGGGGGGCGATCACTTCATTTTCCCCTGATTCTCAGGGATCACTGGCCTTCAATTCCTGATAATCAATACCTTATGAGCTGTTATTCATGTATTTTTCTGGTACTTTCAGACAAAAAAAAAGAGTAACTCTAATTCTTATTACTCCATCTTGCCTGAAAACGAAAGTTTTCTGTGTTCAATTCTCTTTTAAAGATAATTAAAAATTAGAAGAAATATTTTTATATTTACTCCCTCATTTAATATCTCTAGGACTCTTCATTTTTTGTGTATACATTTGAGTTTCTATCTAATATTGTTTTCCTTCAGCCTAAAGAATCTTCTTTTTTAAAAAAATTATTTATTTATTAATTTTTTTAATGAGAGGGGAAAGGAGGGAGAAAGAGAGAGAGAAACATAGATCAGCTGCCTCTCACACGCCCCCAACTAGGGACCTGGCCTACAACCCAGGCATGTGCCCTGACCGAGAACTGAACTAGCGACCTTTCAGCCACAGGCCAGTGCTCAGTCCAGTGAGCCACACCAACCAGGGCTAAAGAATCTTCTTTAACTACTTCTCTTAGTGCTAGTTTATTGACAGTGGATTATCTCAACTTGTCTGTATTAAAAATGTCTTTATTTTATCTCTACTTTTAAGGAATATTTTTACCACATATAGCATTCTGGTTTGGCAATTTTTATTTCAGCACATTAGATGTCATTTTCTGGCTTGCACTGTTTCTGGCAAAAATTCTATAGTAAATTTCACTTTTATTCTTTTGTATATAATGTGCCTCTCTAGTTTCTTTTAGATTTTCTCTTTCTCAATGGTTTTCATCAATAAGATTATGAGGTACTTTCATGGGGTACTGACTTATTTTGCTTAGTGTTCATTGAACTTCTTGATATTGAGGTTTATATTTTTCAACAAATTTGGAAAATTTTTGACTATTTTTTCAAATTCTCTTCTGCATCCACCCTCTCTTTGGCACTCCAATTGCAAATAAGTTAGACTACTTAATATCATCTCATCAGTCACTGAGGCTCTGTTCCTTTTTTTTAGCCTTTTTTTTCTCACTGCTTCTATTTACAGAGTTTCTTTACTACATCTTCTATTTCATAGATTTTTCTCTTTTGTGTCTAATCTACATATGCCCATTTGCTGAATTTTTCACTTCAGATGGTTTCTTATGCAGCTCTAATTGTTCCATTTGCTTCCTTTTTATACCTTTTAATTATCTCATAATCTTCATGTTTCTCTTTAAATTCTTGAGCATGGCTATGATAGCTTTTTTAAAGGCCTTTTCTATTAATTCCATCATCTCTGTCATGCCTGGGTCTGTTTATATTTTTATTATGTTTATGGGTCCTATTTTCCTGCATTATTGCATGTCTAACGATTTTTTAATTGATGCTCAGTGCGATGGCTTTGCAATAAGTCAACCTAGGCAGGTTGAATCACAGTGCCCAGATTTCCCTTTCTGATGTTTCCAGTTAGAGTAGGGTACAAGAGAAATTCTCTCATGAGAGCCACAGGATAGAAGGAAAGAAGCAGCAACTTGGGGGGAAACACTCACACCTTATCCAGTTAATTAAACAGGCCGCTTCCGTGAGGACCCCAGCAGAGCTAAATTTCACCGGTCACGGTCACGAGAGTGAGGGCCGAGGGCCAGGGACCAGCATCAGTTCTCCTCTGAGGGGAAAGCAAGGCCCATGTGCCTGACAAAGAAACCGTCCACCCCCCACCCCCCAAAAAGAAGTCAGAGCAGGCTCTGTGGCTCAGAATGTGCAAACATGGCCCTTTTCCAAAATTAGAGAACTCTGCACCACTGTGTTGCTCTAAATAGTGCCAGTGAACGCTGCTGTCAGCTTTTTGCAGGCCTGCTGTTGGCATACTTTCACCCTTGGTGCACCCGGTGCGGCCCTGCAGAGAGCGGGGTAGGGCCCTGCCCTGCTGGCTAGCGAAAGCTGCCTGGGGCTTGTGTGGATGTTCTCCCCTTGCCTCCTCTGGTCTTGTTTTCCATGCTGGCCATTACTTCTGAGATGAGAAAAGCTGGGGGTTGGCATACTGAACAAGTAACTCTTTCAAAGAAAGCCCGTTGCCATGGGAACCGGCTGTCAACCGCTTTTCTGCGCGGGAGGTGTCAAGAGAGGGGCCGCAGTTTTCCTAAGCACTGCCTGCTTTTCTCTCTAGTTTGCGACAAGAACAATGAATGATTGGAGACGGGGTGGGAGGAAAGCGCTCCTCTGCCAGAAATTCACCCCGAGAGTGAGCCTGGGGCTTCAAGCACGGCAGGGAGTCTTCAGGGGACACTGCTGGGGAGTGGGCACAGGGGGCACTGGAGAGGAGTGAGGAAGGGTGAGAAGTGTCCCCCAGGCCTCCACGCTGTGTCCAGCTGGGCTTGCAGGGAGCTAAGGAATCAGACACAGTCTGCAGCCTTGGAGAGCTCACACCTGGTTGGGGAAGGGGAGCCAGGACACAGGGCAAGAGAAACGTCACAAGTCAGTATGTGGCATTGACACGCTCTGCTACTCTAAAGAAGCCCTCTGCCCATGGGCAATACTGCCCAGCATGCACATGGACTCTGCACCTGACCCTTGAAGGGACCAACGTTAGTGTGGCAGGAACAGAGACGCACTGCTGGGATCCACCATCAGGGAAGCCCTGGCCAGCCACTAGGCCTATGGTGCACCAGCAGACTCCACCTTGAACTTTGGGTCCACTTCAGCAGGGGCAGCCGAGGTGTGACAGAGCGTGATGCCCAAGGGATGCCTGGCATCCCACCCACAGCTCCGTGGGCAGGCACGGGCCCTAATCAGCCATTTGAACTCTCATCGTAGCGTCTGCTTCCCCAGGGACTATGCAGACCTAATTTTCACATGTCACAAGGCAGCTATTGGAATCTACAGCCAATCCCAGAACATTGGCAGTAACAGGGCCTTAGAAAGCCACAGTGTGGGTGTGTTATCCTTATGGGCTTAGGAGCTCCTCAGAATCTGGGGTGGGCGGGGAGAGAAATGAGCTGCTTTCTATGCTGGCGTGGACGAAGGAAGGGTCACACACTAACCCTGACAAGCTCAGGGGAGGCCTGCATGGAGGCCTTAGAAACTCAGAGATTGAACACAAAAATTCCTAACTAATGGTGGGCAGTCCCGTTCCAGGCCTGTAGCTTCCTGGACAAAGTGAGCCTGGCTATTGTCTTTTTGCATCTAGGGTACTCTAGCTTTGGCCTGTAAGAGTAATCTCCTTTTCCAGACTCAACCTCGGGCAGCAGAGAGCAGAGACTACAGAACCCCTAGCTGTTATCTTGTTCCCAAATACCCTTGCTTTGTGCTATAAATGTTGTTAACTATCCTATTACCTTTTATCCAATCCCCAAGATTTCCCTGCTTTTCTTTTCTCCCACCTCCCTAATCTACCACCAATGGATTTCACATAATCCCCTTTCGCTTCCTCTTTGGATTCTAATGTATAAAATAAGGTGCGAAACTGCCACACTCAGGAGCATTTTCTCAGTCCCTTGAGATTTTGCTTCCCAGCAATTGTCATCAGTTTGGCTCAGATAAATTCATATAAATTCTCTCCTGGTTTGGACGTGTCTTACATCAACACTGGTGTGAAAATTAATAAAGAGAAACCTCATTTAAAATGGAGTCGGAGACTAAAAGAGAGAATTCTCACACACGTGTCACTCAACACACACTGCTGACCCCAACAGGAAGCATCTCTGACAGGAAGTAACACTCCTACCTCAGGAAGAGGAGGAAGAGTCCTCCTTGCCCAGCGACAGCTCAACCAATGGGAGACTGCCATAGCTCAGGAACGAAAAGTCAATGGCAGGTTGCACTCCTTAGGAGGAGACCTTGAAAGCGAAAAGCCACTCTAACTACAGGCTCAAAGTACCTGAGACTCAGCACGCAGGAAGCAAAGAGCTGACCATTAACAAAATGTCTTGATGGTTGATGTATAACATGCGGGGCTGAGCTTACTTGAACTCCTCCTGCCTCAGGTCCGATTCAGCTATAATTTCTATTTTCCCACAATTAACCCATCTTAGTACCTGCTTCCCTCGGGACTCTAGCAAAGCTAAATTTTCACCAGTCACGAGGTGACTCTTGGAATCTATGGCCAACCCCAGAATGGTGGCAGTAATGGGCCTTAGCACCCCTGAGTCCCCAGTGGGTGGTGCGCTCATGGCTCTGGGGAGGAGCACAGCACACAAGGGTGCACATGTGAGTGAGTGAACGAGCCCTCGCGGAGGGGCAGTGCTGCAGAGATGCGAAGGCAGGAAGGGCCGTGCAGACCAGGCAAGGGAGGAACCACATCTCCACCCTGCTCCGTGCCCTGCAGGAAGCTTGGTGGTCCCTTGTCAAGGTTGTTTCCCAGGATTCATTGTACTTCTAAGTGAGTCTGACAGATGTGAGTTTCTAAAACCCACACACACGTGGTTTATTAAATAAACACAAGGGTTTTTTCCTGTGTATTGAAGCTGAATTGACTTAATTTTTCCTTTCACTTGCTTTTTGTATGTGTGGTGGGAGGGGCTGTAAGCTGCATTAGAGGAAGCAGCGGGAAGGCTCAGAGCTTCTCAGCAGCATCAGAGATCCATTGTTTATCCAAGGCCACAAAGAGCCCAGAATCCTAGCATCCTCCTGCTGAAATGTTTCCATGGAAACCACACTTGTGCTATGCATGCAGAAGGGCAACTTCTAGCACATCAGCCCTGGCTCCTGAGAGAGTGTGGTGACTGCAGTAGGAACCTGCAGACAAGTCCTTGGGAGGGAACAGCCAAAAGATTTCTGCTCTACAACCAGAGTATACTCCTTCTCCCTCGTTCCTCTAGCTCTGTTGTCCCAGGCACCCCGATGGGAAATGCTCTAGCCTCTCAAGGACACGGAGCACACACCTCCTCTGGCCAGAGTGACTGCCCAAACAGGCATCTGCCTAGGAAGGCTTAAATGTTAATTGCACCCTGTCATGGTGGAGGAGAAAATGAGCCAGGAATGAGGGCCAGAGCAGGAATTCTGCTTAGACGATATGTTTGATGTATTCTGCTGTGTGGACAGGTGAGGATCAGAAATAACCAGGACAAAAGAGAAAGGGCTGCTGCTCCCCTGGACAGGTCACCCCACCCCTTCCCCCACCCTGACTCCTGCTTAGCCAGTCACTCTTTCAGGCAGAAGCCACTGGAGTGGCTTCCAGTGCCAACTGCACACCCACTTCCACGGCACTATGAGTTGTCTGACCTTGGGATGCTGCATGACCTCTCTAAGCTTTTGCTTACTTGTCTGTCAAGTTCTCACAAATCAAAAAGAAGGGATGTTCAGGAGATTCCTAGCACTGTGTGGGCACAAGCAAGCATTCGGACTGTGTTCGAACTCTCTTCCCTTTCCATTCATACATTGATGCTCGCTCTGTCAAGAGAACTGGGTTTTCTTCCTTTGAAATGTCTCTCAACATAGCCATCCTCCCCGTCCTATCTCTGTATCTGTTTGTGGACTGTGATTAAGAGCAAATTAGAACCTATTGGAAGGATGTATGGGTATCTTGTAAAATATCGGGATATGAAACACAGCTGGGCCTCATACCGGTCTGGAACCAGGAACTCAGACCTAATAATGGCTTCTTGTTTTTCACTGTAGCCTGTCTTTTTCTGCATCTCAGCTTGCCCCATGTCTCTGTGCACATGGGAGAAATGGTCAAGCCAGCTTTTACCCCACGTGGCTTCCATCTTGTATGTTCAATAAACACTAGAAGAGTATCCATGCCAGCACTCAATTCCGGGAAGATCATCTCTTTTATCCACATTCAGTGTGGTGGCCCTGTAGAGCCCATTCAACTGTGACCAGAGCCGGTGCCTAGGGTCAGACTCCACCTCCCGCAGCGGGAGTACTTGAGAAGGGAGCATGGTGTGAACGAACACCAGTGTGTTCTTCAGTTCCTCAAAGCTCTCCTTGGTGGACTTGCACCAGAGTCTTTGGGAAGATGACTGAGCAGGAGGTTGTGCTCCAGACTTCCTCCTAACACCGTCCTGTCATGGATAACTCAGGTCTCCATCGGTGCCCATTCCATAGTGGCCACATCACCCACAAGCGAAAGGAGACATGCACAGCCCAACACAGGAACTTCCATCCTGCTGTGGTAGGGTGCAGAAATCCAGCTTGCATAAGTGGGTCCAGACTTGGGAACCTGGTATACAAGAGCTTCTTCTGAGCTGTAGGAGATGGTGTGATGTGAAGTACAAGCTAGAGTTCAGGCAGAGCTACATGCTGGGAGAAGAAACGTTACTTCTGGATTCCTTCCCAGAAAGCCAGAAGCCACTCTCCATAGCTGAGTTTATAACAGGATCCATCCATTTTAGAGTCATTCATGTTCAGGGGCAATTCTTTATCTTCATTGTTATGCCAGCCTTAGAAGGAGGCAGCCAGGAGTATCAGTCTGTATTGAGACTCCTATAGGAAAGTGACTCATTTAGGCACATGTTCACTTAGCAAATACTTCCTGAGTGCCTGTTACAAGAGTGGCAGTGTGTTGGGCACTGGGGATAAAATGGTGAGCGAAAGCAGGCACAATCCCCAACCTCACCGACTTCCCCGGTCTAAGGGTGAAACAGGCACCACACAAACCACACAAGCTGTGTGAAATGACAACTGTGACAGGCTTGTCCCTCTCAGGGAGGGAGCTCCCTTGCTAGGTGATGCTGGAGCTGAGTTCAAGGTGGTCCTAGAAGTCAAG
>VMDR010011517.1:0-28319 GCA_007922815.1 Macrotus californicus | reverse complement strand
ATACAAAGGATTGTAAGAAAACATTATGAACAATTATATGCCAACAAACTGGGCAACCTGGACAAAACGAATACGTTTCTAGAAACATACAGTCTTCCAAAAATAAATCAGAGAATCTGAATAGACAGATTATACCTACTAAAATTGAAGCAGTAATAAAAAAATTACCAAAAAACAAAAGCCCTGGGCCAGATGGCTTCACAGATGAATTTTACCAAACATTCTAGGAAGAACTAACACCTCTCCTTCTCAAGCTATGTCATAAAATTAAAGAAAGGGGAAGGATCCCAAACTCATTTTATGAGGCCAGCATTATCCTAATTCCAAAACCAGATAAAGAGACTACAAAAAAATTATTAGACAATATCCTTGATGAACATAAATGCTAAAATCCCCAACAAAATATTAGCAAACTGTACACAGCAATGCATCAAAAAGATATACCACGATCAAGTGGGATTTATTCTGGGAATGCAAGGTTGGTACAACAACCATAAATCAATAAATGTGATTCACCACATAACCAAAATTAAGGATAAAAACCATATGATTATATCAATAAGCATTTGAGAAAATCCAGCATCCATTTATGATAAAAACTCTCAGCAAAGTGGACATAGAAGGAACATACCTAAACATAATAAAAGTCATATATGACAAACCCACTGCCAGCATCATACTCAATAGGCAAAAACTCTTAAGTGTTCCCCTTAAGATCAGGAACAAGACAGGTATGTCTGCTTTCACCTCCCTTAGTCAACATAGTACTGGAAGTCCTAGCCACAGAAATCAGGCAAGAAGAAATAAAAGGCATCCAAATTGGAAAGGAAGAAGTAAAACTGTCATTATTTGCAGATGACATGATACTGTACATAGAGAACCCCAAAGGTTCCACCAAGAAACTGTTAGAAATGATAAGTGAATTCAGCAAAGTAGCAGGATAAAAAATTAATATCCAGAAATCAGTTACTGGCGTTTTTGCATGTTAGTAATAACTAACAGAAAGGGAAATTAAAAAAACAATCCCATTCATGATTGCTTCAAAAAAGAATAAAATACCTAGGAATAAACCTAACCAAGGATGTAAAAGACCTGTACTTGGAAAATAATAAGACACTAAAGAAAGAAATTGAAGAAGATACAAATAAGTGGAAGCACACACTGTGTTCATGGGTAGGAAGAATTAACATCATTAAAATGTCCATACTACTGAAAGCAATCCATAGGTTCAATGCAATTCCTATCAAGATTTCAATGATGTATTTCACAGACCTAGAACAAATATTTCAAAAATTTATATAGGACCACCAAAGGCCCCACATCGCAACAGTGTTCCTGAGATAGAAGAACAAAGTTGTAGGACTCATGCTGCCTAATATCAAACTATACTATAAGGTCATAGTAATCAAACCAGCATGGTGCTGGCATAAAAACAGATACGTAGACCAATGGAACAGGACAGAGAGCCCAGAAATAAACCCACACCTTTATAGTCAATTATTATTGGACAGAGGAAGTAAGCATATACAATGGGCTAAAGATAGTTTATTTACTAAATGTTGTTGGGAAAATTGGGCAGATACATGCAGAAAAATGAAACTAGACCACCTTCTTAGACCGCACACAAGAATTAATTCAAAATGGATCAAAGACTTAAATGTTAGACCTGAAACCATAAAAATTTTAGAAGAAAACATAGGCAGCAAGTCTCAGACATTGATCGTGGCAATATTTTATCAGATATTTCTCCCCAGGCAAGGGAAACAAAAGAAAAAATTAACAAATAGGACATCATAAAACTAAAAGCTTTTGCACAGCAAAGGAAATCATCAACAAAATAAAAAGATGATCCACAGAATGGGAGAACATATTTGTCGATACACCTGATAAGGATTTAATATCCAAAATTTATAAAGTACTTACAAAACTCAACACCAAAAAAACCAAACAACTGAATTAAAAAAATGGGCAAAGGACCTGAATAGACACTTTTCCAAAGAGAACACACTGATGGCCAGTAGACATATGAGAAGATGCTCAATGTCACTAATTATCAGAGAAATGCAAATTAAAACCACAATGAGGTACCATCTCACACCTGTCAGAATGGCTATCATTAATAAATCAACAAACAACAAGTGCTGGCAAGGATGTGGAGAAAGGGGAACTCTTTTGCACGTTTGGTAGGAGTACAGGTTGGTGTAGTCGCTGTGGAAAGCAGTATAGAGATACCTCAAAAATAAAAATGGATCTGCCTTTTGACCCAATGATCCCACTTCTGGGAATATATCTGAAGGAATCCAAAACACTAATTCCAAAGAACATAAGCACCCTTATGTTCATTTCGGCATTATTTACCATTACCAAGATATGGAAGCCCCCCAAGTGTCCATCAATAGATGAGTGGATGAAACATCCATGGGACATTTACACAATAGAGTACCTCTCAACCATGAAAAAAAGAAAACTGTACCCTTTGCAACGGTATGGATGGGTCTGGAGAACATTATTCTAAGTGAAATAATCCAGTCAGAGAAAGACAAATACCATATGATTTCACTCATATGTGGAATCTAATAAACAAACTGAACTAACAAGCAAAACAGAGACAGACTCAGAGATGGAGAACAGATGACAGTAGATGGGGTGGCAGGGTAGGGGGATGGAGGGATCAGGCAAAAAGGAAAAAAGTCCCATGGACATGGACAATAGTGGGGTGATTGCTATAGGGAGGGGAGTATAAGGGGACTAAATGGTAATGGAAAAAATACAATAAAGATTAATTAATTAATTAATTAAAAGAAATGAAGTAGTGATACATGCTACAACACGAATGAGCTTCAAAAACATTTGTTAAGTGAAAGAATACACCACAAAAGATCACATATTACATGATTCCATTTAAGTGTAGTATCCAGAATAGGCAAATCACTGGAGGTGGCAAGTAGATAAGTGTTTGCCTAAGCTGAGAGGGGCTGAGGGAAAGTGAGTAGTGACTGCGAATGGGTACATGGTTTCTTTTTGAGTGATGTTAATGTTTGCAAATTGATTGTAACAATGATTGCATAACTTTTGAATACACTAAAAGCCATTGAATCATACAATTAAAACTGGTGAATTTGATAGTGTGTGTTGTATCTCAATGGTGGTGTTATAAAAAATAAAATAACATGTCACCCTTTGTGTTCCAGTTTTCATGTCTCTATCTGGTAAGTAGGAGTAGGGTCACATCGTTGATTATTTGCTTCCATTTCTACTACTCTGTGACTCCATGGCTTTGTGATTACCAGCAGACATCAACATTGTTACACATACTGTATTTTTAATGTCTAATGACTTTTAACAGTTCTAAGATAATCTTAAATTATTTTTGGAAGTTTCTGGGGTATAAATAACAAACCAATGATCATTTCATTTATAAACTTACAGAGTAAAAGCCACATCTTTCCTGGCCCATTTGAAGGGTGACCACTGACACATGAACCTTAAGAGAACTAGGTTTCTATATTACCTTAAGAAAAACATTATATATAATAAAAAAATTTCTATCAACTTACATTGTTAAAAACCACCTCTTAGCTGCACTGTCTGAGCAGCACACTTGATCCACTGATTAATCAAGTACCCGAGAAGCAAATTGAATCAAAATTTAATGTCTTTTGGAGAAGAGGCAGACAAAAACTTGGCAGACTATATAAATTGAAAGTGTATAGAGCACTGGCAGTGATTAGAACTAAGAGACTATGATTTGACCCAGGCTTTAAATCAAGCTTCTTGAAAAATACTTTAAAAAAAGCAATAAATATTTATGACCACTAAATGACAGAACCAGACAACACAAGCCAACGTAAAGTCCCAGAATGTAATCAGCTTCCTAGGGTTAAAATGATGATTTTCATCACGTAGCTTGGCTGTTCTGGTATATAATGAAGGTAAAAGAAAGCAGGCTCCTCCAGCTGTTTGGGGCTTGATAAGGGTTTATGCTATGAACAGAATTGATAGATGAGCTTCCTATAGCACAACTTCTAACAATAGATCTTGCTGGTGGACTTTGGGAACCAATAGCTCAAAGCTGGCTAGTTTGACACAAAACAATAGAAATGATTTTAACAAGCCAAGGACACAGGCTTATAGCCGCTGGAAGTGGTGGTGTCAGTAGTGAACAAGACTCTGCAGAAAATGTCATCTTTATGGGTACGTAGTCTGAAAGAGCTGATGGTCACCAAAGGCTATTCAGAAAGGCACCACAAACAGGCAACAGCACCAATTATCATGTCCTCTTTGGATGTGAGGAGGGTTCTCTGTAGTTATCTAGACCTACAGCCATCATTTAAAAAAAAAAAAAGCCACTTCTAAAAACAGAGATCGCAGGAAGGGCAAAACATGAGATTAGTTTAGAAGGAGCTTCTTTGGAGTTAGAGGCCAGAAAAAAGTATAGCTTAAAACCAAAGAGGAGAATGCAGAATTCTGAAGTTAGATGGACGGTGATTATCTTACCATGCTTTGCATTAGTCAGGACAAGATCATCTATACTGAGACAATAAACCCAGAAATCTCTGTGGCATAGCGCAACACCAATTTATTTCTTATTTGCGTAGGCAGATGTTTTCATTTATCTGATCGCTCAAGGTCTTAAGTTCTTTTTAGATCATTTTCATGCCACAGCTTCTAAAGCTGCTGTGACAAGAATCTAGAAAGGGGAAGAGAGGACACTAGCTTCTCTCAGAAGTGACCCATGAGTTGTGTTCACATTTCATTGGCCAGAACTAAGGCACCTGATTCCAACTCTACATCGAGGAAACTTGGAAGTGTAGTTTTCCTATGAAACATTGAGACAAAACTTAACACTGCTTCCAGGTCACCATTATGGACCATTTTCCCAATTTTTGCCATATCCAGTTACCTCTTGAGTCTGCTTAATACTTTACTTTAAGTAAATTCACTGAAAAATATCTCATTTCCATTAGATAATCTACCAATTAGATTAAGATTAATTTAAGCTGGTTGAAGTAACCATTATATATATTTGATTTAATCTTTATTGTATTTTTTTCCCATTACCATTTAGTCCCCTTATACTCCTTTCCCCCCCAGCAATCACTACACTGTTGTCCATGTCCATGAGTCCCTTTTCCTTTTTGCTTAATCCCTCCACCCCCAACCTCTGTACCCCCAGCTGTCATCCTGCTCTCTATCTATGAGTCTGTCTCTGTTTTGTTTGTTAGTTCAGTTTGTTCATTAGATTCCACATATGACTGAAATCATATGGTACTTGTCTTTCTCTGACTGGGTTATTTCACTTAGCACGATGCTCTCCAGGTCTATCCATGCTATCACAAAGGGTAAAACTTTCTTCTTTTTTACATCTAAGTAGTATTCCATTGTGTAAATGTCCTGTAGTTGTTTCATTCACTCATTTACTGATGGACACTTGGGCTGCTTCCACATCTTGGTGATTGTAAATAACACTGTAATGAACATAGGGGTGCTTGTATTTTTCTAATGTGCATTAAAATAAGTACATACTTATTAGGTATGTTATGGACAATCTAAAGTTGTGTCCCATATCAGCAATGGTAGGTCAAACACTTTAGAAAAATCTTGTCTAAACTTCCCATTTTAAGTTGAGAAAACTGAGGCTCAGAAGGATGACATGTTTTCCCCCAAATCACACGGGAAGTTGAATGGCAAAGCCAAAATTAGAGTCTAGGTTTCTTTTCCACGATAACCATGTTTTTGATCCTCTAAGTTTTGGGGAAAGGATGTGGGCACTAGGAAAACAAACTGAGTCACTGCAATTGGGAAAATGAAAAAGAACACAGGCACAATGTACAAATATCTAAAGTGGAAAAAAGAAACCAGGAAGAAGAGTTGTGAGCTGCAAGGCAGATGGGATCTCTTGGAAAACATGACTCCCACAGACATCAGCAGATTTGAGTGCATGGCTGTCTAAAGGTTCTGAGAGAGTGATTTTCTGAATTACTTAGACTCACTGATAAATAATTTCAGAGGCCTTGAGAACCAACATGAGAGTAAAAAGGAACATAGGTGACAGGAGAAGCCACTGGGACAGCAGCTGGACCCTGTGCTCAGAGGCACAGGAAGTACCTGTTCTATAGCTCACTGTCCTCTGGGTGTGGCCACAAACCCCCAGAAGCACACTGCAGATAAACACAGGGAAGAGCATCACTTCCAACTAGATCAAAATAAAATACTGAAAAGAGCTGGGTAGAAAATTTCTAGAGGATTCCTGCGAGTTCCTTAATATTTTGTAAAGCAGCTTTACAAATAAATGTCTGCTTATAAAGAATTACAGTGGAGGAGTTCTGGCCAAGATGGAGGCAAAGGTAGAAACCCTTTGTTTCCTCACACAACCAAAAGGAGGATAACAACCAATCTAAAATCAATAAACAACCAGAAGTGCCAGAAAATCAAACTGCATGGAACTCCAATGACTAAGAAATTAAAGAAACAATCAACGAGACCAACCAGACTGGTAAGGCGGACCAATGGAGATAACCCTTGGCAAAATGGCAGACTGTGACCACAGGGCTGGCTGAACAGGAAACTGAGACTTAGAGATGACTGTAGACTATGGAGGTTGCTGTGGTGGGAGAAACTCCCAGTCTCACACGAGGGTCCATTGAAAAGTATGCTAGGGACGAGCAGACGAGCTGCACCCTCTCTGGCCCCTCCCCCAGAGCCAGCACTGCAGCGCAGCAAGGAGGGTTGCCTCGCTTGGGTGAATACCTAAGGCCCTGCTCCCTTACAACTGAGCAGATGCATGAAAAAAAAAAAATATGGCCCAAATGAAAGAACAGAGCAAAACTCTAGAAAGGGAACTAAATGATGAGGAGATAGCCAACCTGTTTGATGGAGAGTTCAAAATCCTGGTAATCAAAATGGTCACAGAACTGATTGAGCTTGGTCGCAAAATGAAAGAACAAATGAAGGATACCCAAAGTGAAATAAAGCAAAATATTCAGGGAACCAACAGTGACAAGAAGGAAACAGGACCCAAATCAACGATTTAGAACAAAAGGAAGAAATAAACATCCAACTGGAACAGAATGAAGAAACAAGAATTCAAAAAAATGAAGAGAGGCTCAGGAACCTCTGGGACAACTTTAAATGTTCCAATATCCAAATTATAGAGGTGCCAGAAGGAGAAGAACAACAGCAAGAAATTGAAAACTTATTTGAACGAATAATGAAGGAAAACTACCCCAATCTAGTGAAGGAAATAGATTTCTAGGAAGTCCAGGAAGCTCAGAGAGTCCCAAAGAAGTTGGACCCAAGGAGGAACACACCAAGACACATCATCATTAAGTTCCCCAAGATTAAAGATAAATAGAGAATCTTAAAAGCAGCAAGAAGAAAGGAGAGTTACCTACAAAGGAGTACCCATAAGACTTTCAGCTGATTTATCAAAAGAAACCTTGCAGACAAGAAGGGACTGGAAAGAAGTATTTGAAGTCATGAAAGGCAAGGACCTACATCCAAGATTACTCTATCCAGCAAAGGTATCACTTAGAATGGAAGGGCAGATAAAGTGTTTCCCAGATAAAGTCAAATTAAAGGAGTTCATTGTCACCAAGCTCTTATTATATGAAATGTTAAAGGGACTTATCTAAGAAATTGAAGAAGATAAAAAACTATGAACAGTAAAATGACAACAAACTCACAACTATCAACAAATGAACCTAATAAAAAGAAAAACAATGAAAACAAAAACTAAGCAAACAACTAGAACAGGAACAGAATCAGAGAAATGGACATCACATGGAGAGATTTCAGTGGGGAGAGGGAGGAGAGGAATAGGGGAGAAAAGATACAGGGAATAAGAAGCATAATTGGTAGGCATAAAATAGACAGAGAGAGGTCAAAAATGGTATGGGAAACAGAGAACTCAAAGAACTTATATATGTACAACCCATGGACATGAACTACGGAGCGGGCAATGCTGGAGGGTTAGGGGGTACAGGGCGGAGGGGGGATAAAGGGGAGAAAATTGGGAAAACTATAATAGCATAATCAATAAAATACACTTAAAAAAAAGAATTACAGTGGATGTCTGGCTGATTTAATTTTACCAATTAGGATCACTGGATTTGGCACCTGAGGAGATTTTAGAGGCCATGTTATTATAGTAGTTATAAATTCTCTTGAAATCTGTGAAAATCAGTTCTTCAAAACAAGTCATATGAATAAACTACATAGAACTGACAGAAGCAAACCACTCTGGTTGGAGGAATGTCTTAGTCAGCTTGGGCTGCTGTAACAAAGCACACACACTGCATGGCTTAAAAAACAGACATTTACTTCTCACAGTTCTGGAGGGTGGACATTCTAAGATTAGGGTCCAGCATGGTCAGATTCTGGTGAGGACTCTCTTGCTGGGTTGCGATGGCTTCTCTTTCTTGCTCTGTCCTCACCTGGTAGAGAGCAAGCGCTGGTCTCTTCCTCTCCTTATAAGGGCACTAATTTCAACATGAGGCCAGCTTCCTCATGACCTACACCGAACTTAATTATCTTCCAAAGGCCCCACTTTCAAATACCATCATAATGAGGATTAAAGCTTCAACATGTGAATTTGGGGGACACAGATATTCAGTCTTTAGCAAGAGAAGGGGTTCTAGAGCTTAGCTAGCTCGGCTCTTTAACCATTCTCCTTCTCTTCACCTTCTGAGCACAGTGTAATATGATACCTCTTTATCCAGTTCGAGATCTTCCTTTTTGAAATGCACAAACTATGCCTAGAGGCATTGTGGAGATTTCTGAGGCCACCCAGTGATGCCATGAAAGATCAGAACTGGAATTACAGCCTTTTGACTCATGATGGGCCTTTCTGTGACATTATTATTATATAGAGTAAGAGACCATTGTATTGTGATTTATGGACTTATGTCTATAAAGTAAAAAAGTTCTCCTTTATAAATAATAGCTAGGAATTGTGTACTATCTGAAATGGATTATAAAATGGTTATACTTTCTGTGATCCTAGCCACTGAAAGCACACACAGAAAAGTTCTTTTTCAAAAGACTTATTGAGGTATAACAGACATAAAATAAACTGGCACAAAATAAAGTTGATGTAAGATGAACATTAAAATTTACATTTGATAAGTTTGAATTAAGTATGCACTGCAAAGTCACCATGATGCTCAAGACAGGGCACATATTCATTACACCCAAAGTGTTCTTGTGCCTTTTACAATCCCCTCTCAGCCTCCCCCACACCCTCTCCACTCCAAGGCAACAACTTCCAATTTCTGTCACTATTTTAGTTTATAATATACAAATTTATACAAATGGAATCATAGAGTAGGCACTGTTTTTCTTTTCTAGCTGCTTTCTCTTTGCATAGTAATTTTGAGATTAATGCATGTTGGTGCCTGTATGAGTGGGTCATTCATTGTATTGCTGAGAACTGTTTCACTACATGGCTATACCACGCTTCGCTTATCCATTCATCTGTTGGTAGACATTTAAGTTATTTTCAGTTTTTGACTATTACAAATAAAACTCGTTCAAACATTTCTGTGCAAGTCTCTCCATGGGCTTTTCTCTTGGTTATATACCTGGTTTGGCATGGTTGAATTTTGAATTTGATTCAATGCTCCAAACATGTGCTGGTTACCTAAACATTCAAGGCAGTGTGCTAGGGGGTACCAAAGAAGGATCACATGTAACTGCTTCCCAGAAACAGTGCAGTGCCTACTGAGATAGATACATACTCATTTAACAGCAGAACATTTTTATGGCTTTTTATACTGAACAAACTTGTTTCACATAAATTATTCTAATTGGTCTTTATAGTAGCTTAATGAAGAAAACAGAGTATGTTTTACTAGTCCATTCTTTAGAGACAACTAGAGGAAAAATAATGCCCATTATTTGTCTGGAGACTTCCAGTACATTAACTATCCTCCATCTTACTGCCTTTATGCAATCAATCACCAAGTTGTATTGATTCTATCACCTAAATGTTGCTATAATTTTTGCTTCCCTCACTATTTCCACCATCATTGCTTTTGTTGAAATAAGCTCAATTCTTTTTTGCCTGGGATATTTCAATAACCTCTTAATTAGTCTCCCCGCCTACAAGTTCTGCCCACTCCAATCTGCCAACAGAATTATCTTTCAAAAACAGAAATGATTATGCTACTCAGCTAAAAAAACATTGCTGGCTTCCCTATCCATCAAGAAGATTTTCAAAACTTCAGCTTGCAATAAAGGCATTTTACAAGGCTACCCCAGTCAACCTTCCCAACCTCACCTCTTGAGGCTTATGAACTCTGACCCCTGGTCCCATCCACAGACAGCATATGCTGCAGCCATACTGAATTTATTATACTCTTTCAAGCCTTCATACCTCATATGATGAACTTCTTAACCTTTAAGACCAAACTGAATGTTATGAACACTGAGAAACCTTCATGTCCACAATTATTTTTTAAAATTTTTATTTATTAACTTGAGAGAGAGAGAAACATTGACTTGTTGTTCCACTTATTTATGCATCCATTGGTTGCTTCTTACATGTGCCCTGATTGGGAATCAAACCCACAACCCTGATGTTTTGGGATGATGCTCTAAACAACCGAGCTACCCTGCCAGGGCAGACCATAGTGGTTTTGTTTGCTTGCTCTTTGCCTCGTGATTCTGGACCTCTTTGCATTTCTATTGTACAATTTATCACGGTGTAGTATGACAGTTGTGTGGACAGACTGCTTTCTCCTCAGCTGCTATGCTAGAAACCTTCTGGAGAGAAGGGCTTGAATTTCAATCATCTTTGAAAGAATTCTGGAGACTCTATCTAATGCTAACAGAGAGGACCCTTGCTAGAGCTACAAGATTGGGCAACAGATTGTGCAATTAAATTTGGATTTCAGAAAAATAATGAATGATTTTTTAGTATTAGTGTGTCCCAAATATTGTGTGAGACGTATTTATGCTAACATTTAAAACATCTGAGATTCAAGTTTAATTGGCTGTCCTGTGTTTTTTTATTTGCTAAATCTGGGAGACATAATGCCTGTGGACCTGTAGTCCAGCTCCCAGGCCTGCTGGCAGCACGCACTGCCACAGTTCCAGTGTCTGGTGGAACCTAAGCTGAGACTTCTGCCCCGCCCTCGTGACGCTTCTAGTTTCGTAAAGAAGTCACAGAGACTATTTCTAGACTCAACAGTTAATGCTCAAAACTATGCATTTTTGATAAATATGGACATGGTAAACTACATGTGTAAGGGTTCATTTAAGTACTCATCTTATGGAAGAAAATCAATCCAGTTTTTTTTTTTAGTTGCCTGATGATAAGAATACATTAAAGGGAATCTGGAAATCTTCGTTGAAAGGGCTTAGTTGTGCTTTTAATCAAACAACCACAATATTGAGAATAGTGTAACTTTGGTCAAATTGCTTAACTCTTCTGTACTTCCTTTTAAAAAGTGTGCCTGGGGAGGGAGGGTGCGGGGCAAGACCAAACTCTCTTGCCTAATGAAATGACTGTCAGGCTAAATGTGTAACTTCATAATATGCATTCAGATGAGGGCAGAGGCAAAAGTCAGGTCAGGAGCATTACCGAGTTTTCAGTTCTGGTTGCAGAATGAACAAACCTGGAATTGGAGCCAGGCAATCGCAAAAATGATTCCAGATCTGCATGGTAACAATTTAGACTGACTTCCACTCCTGCCTGAAATTTAGCAGCAGAGGAAGTTCTTTATTGGCTGGCTGCCTTCTCCCTGCCTCCCCCATCCCTCGGTACCTCAGGCTGCTCACTCCCCACATCTGTTTCCAAGCCATGGACCCGAGGGTCACAGCATGGTGCAATAAGCAGCATTAGCAGGCAGCATGAATCAGGGGTAAACCTTTGGTTTTAATTCCTTGCCCCTCCTAGAGAGGAAGTGTGGTCTAGCAGTTAACCCACTAAAAAAGCAGCTTGGAGGCAAAATTCCTGGTCCTATCTATCCCCCTGTTCTATTCTTGTTGGGATGTCTTGCCCTTCAAACATACTTTTTTTTTTTCCGACTTCTTTGCTCAACATTGTTTTCCCCTGAATGGACTGGATCATAAGACTCACTTGGGAAACTTGTTAAATGATCCCTGAGACCCACCTGAGAAACTCCTGGAAAGTTCTAGGTACCTCTGTTTTTAACAAGTACTACAAATGAGCCTTCATCATCAGACTCGGCTCCCTGTGTGCTGGTTACACATCACACGGATGACAAGAGAGCATTAAAAGCAACCATAGGAAGAGAACAGAGGTGAAGGGAGCATATCTACCACACGATTTGCTTTTACAAGCTCATGTGAAAAAGGGAAAGGACGAGGAATAAAAAGATGCAGATTCTAGTTCCGGCTCTATGTATTGAAAGCTGTGTGAGCTTGGGCAGGTCCCATAGCCTCTCCTGATCACATTTTCATAATTTTAAAAATAAAAATGATTAGATCATCTTTTTCAGTTCTGTGATTCAATGAATTATTTCTATGATTTCACAGAAATGCCAAGAAAGATTCAGAACATCTCTTTTCCTGAAAATGACAGTGAGTGCAGTCACAGAGGTGTGGGCTGGCTTGTTTTGGGGTTGTGGCCAGACAATGGAAACAAGTGGCAGTGGGAGGTTTGGGGCCATAGCCACAAGGAGGGTTCTCCCCCCAGCTCTGCCCCTTGAGGCTCTGCAGCTGGCCTACTTATGCAAAGGCTTTGGCTCCTCTTTCCTTTTTAAAAGCATTTCTGACTCGCACAGTCCCCTGAGGAGTAGATTCATCGTTCTGCAGAGAACTTGCACATGCTTTCCTGAAAGGAAGAAAGGAGGGAGGAACGGGAGAGCTTGGATGGATTAGTGAGTGGGCTGGGGTTGCCAAAAAAAAAAAAAAAATGAGTCTCCCCATGTATGAGTAACGTGGACCCATCACATTGTTAGCTCTGACTATGCCCCAATACATCCTTTGTCCCACTTCCTCAATGCCTAGAAGTGTGTTCTCCTTAGTGGACTGGACACCCGCCTACTCACTGTCTCTGGAGGGTTTAGGCATTCTTCCACTCCAGAACAAGGGGGGGGGGGTGAGTTAGGAGGAGGGAGGCTGGGAAGTCACAAATGAGTCATGATTGTAGGAAAAGGATGTCTTACGAGGCCGACGCAGAACTAGCTTCCTAGAAACATCATGACAGGTCCCAGGAAGCCCACGTTTGGTTCTAATTATAACATGCCCACGTTTGAGCATTTCCACAGTTTTCCCATGGTAACAACAGGGTTTCTGAGGAAGAGGGCTTTGACTCACATGTGCTCTATACTTCTAATAGTGAGGGCTGGTTGGACTTATTAAGATACAGTTCTTTTTGCTGTTTTACAAAGGACATATTATTGGCTTGCCAATGCCTATTGACCCATCTGTAAGCTGGAGTTAAGCACACCATATTACATAAAATGGCCAAGATGAGGAATATTTTAAAAGTCAGAAAAAATAGAAACCTCAAATAAATGACATTTGTATCCTCCCCTCCCCCCAAATTGAGACAAATGGCAAACTGAAAAAATAAAATAAAAAAATAAATGAGGATTTAAAAAAGCAACTTTGTAAGGATGCTGCAGTGACTTATTTATAGTCCATTGTCTTTCTGATCCTATTAAACAATCCCTGGAAACCATCACAAAACACAGCCTGGGTCTTTGAACAATCAAGTTGTGTTCAAGTGTGGTTTTAGTATCATGTTATTTTCCTTTATTAAAAAAATCTTTGAAAATTGCTAATTCTGGAAAATTTGTAAATGATAACTTTTAATCACATCCTCGCTCTTGACCTTTTTAGGTAAGTGAAAATTTTATTATTGATCCATTTTTTCCCACTTTTCACTAGTTAGTTACCAGAGATGCCAGCCAGATCCGGGGAGGCTGAAAATAAAAACTTCTTCCTCCTCTAGTAAAACAGATTCCAGGTTGGAAACCAGCTAGATCCAGAGGCAATCATGAAGAAAGAGGGATTTTTCAGGCTATCCTGGAGAAGGAGCAAAGAAAGTGTGTGTACCTGCTTGGAGCCAACTTGGAGCTGGTTGGAATTTGTTTTTTTAACATTCTATAAAAGCTGGCATATGTGGAATTTAGAAAAGGAAGAGAGTACTGCCTATCCATCTTTGCAAGATTATCAAATGAGGATTCACTCTGTAAATCTCAGCAGTTATGAAAGTTGGCGTGGTTTTCAAACCCCGCCACAGGAAGTAGGGATGATCAGAATAGATGTTGGCAACGTTCTGAAATTTTCCAGAAGTGTATGAGATTCTCTTTCTGTTTAACTAATAATGACCTCAGGTTTAGTAACTTCTAAGAAAATGATTAACACAAAAGATATCCACTTTACTCAATACCACATTTTAGTTTCCTCAGATAAATCTTTGGAGCTTTATATGATAAATTCAGAAAGTTATTTTAGCTTATTTTATGATAAATGAAGTAATATTGACATACTTTTTTTTTCCATTTTTAGCACTTTCGCTTATTTTTATAATAAAATATCTTTTACCAAAAAGTAGGGCAAAATGTGAAATTAAGAGCAGTAAGGGTTTGAGGAAAGACCCATATATATTGTGGATAGTATAATTATTAATCAAAGTAATCAGTGACATCTGGCAAAGTAAAATATAACAGTAGCTAATTTTTATATCATGTATACAGCTTATTATATGCCAGGCACTATGTATTTAAAAAAATTGCCGGCGGTGTAGTTACTTCTCACCACAACCTTTACCCCCATTTCGGATATGACAAAAATGAGGCACAGAGAGGTTATGTAACTTGCCTTAGGTCATCATAGAGTAAGTGGAAAAGCTGGAATACAATTCCAGCAGTCCGTCTGAGTCTGTGTTCTTAATTGCTTTGTGATATTGCCTTTTTGAAAAATGACCAAGGGCCCTTATAGAAAACAAAGTGGAATGGAATGTTTTCAAAAGATTTAACACTTGGAACTTAGCCACTAAGTCAGTCTTGCACTTTTTACACAATAGTCAGTATGAGGAATGTGCTCCTCGTGTCAGTAAGAGGGGTCTCTGGTGGGACGGCAGAGGACCAGTGCATGAAATGCTCCTTGAGTGAGCTGTAAGGGGATAAAGGCCACTGGATGAAATGTTCATCTTCTTTATCAACTAAATTACGGCGCCTTTGAAGTGTCATAAAATTGTATTTCCTCTCTGTTAGGAACTCACAGTTGATAAAACAAAGGTAATTATTGACATTTGATAAGGCTATATTGTAAAATCACTATCTACAGGGTATGTTAAGATAAATCAGCTGTAATGTATTTACCTTTCAGGTGGTTGCTGCCTGGATGGGGAACTGGACAACCCCATAGGGGAGATGCCACAGAACTGAAAGATCAGAATGCTGTGAGAGTAGCAGGAGGGGCTCCTAACCCAGGTAGGGAATTCCAGGATGGCTTCTCCAAAGACATGATACCTGACTTAGACCCTTTATATTTGGTGCTTTCCGTTTCCATGTCACATCTCACCCTCTCATGCACATTTGAATTTATTAGTACAGCTTTAAGGAATGATCTGTCTTACTTCCCAATCATGTCTTCCTTTCCACTAATTTCACTGGCTAAATTCTAGGATCAATCTCAACAGAAAATGGTTAAGAAGCCTTAGACCCAGAGACGTGATTTTCCAGAATGGATTTTTTTCCCCATCTGATGTTTCCCATCTGTTTTGAGACTGGGCTGCCTTAGCCTTCTGTGCAGGCAGATCTCTCTGTTACCTGAGCACTTACCTGACCTCTCCCCTAGTGTTGAGCTTCCCTCTGTTTTCACCTTTGTTAGCTTTTTGTTTTCCCACATATTTACAGATCTAATTTCAGCTTCCTTGCTTAGTGCCTGTCTCTCTCCTAACTCTGAGCCTTAATTTATGTTTTGTTTTGGACTTGCTGAACCATATTTAATAAGCTTTCTAACCTTACTATACTTCTGCCTTGGTTCACACACTGTCTCAATGCTTCTTGCTTTGTGCACTCAAATATCCCACTATTTCAATTAACAATTAGAGCTTAGTGCTAGATACTCAAGCATAGAGCCCACAGTAAGATATAGAAATAAGGTAAATGCCACCCCTTATCCAGAGGACATGTTTGGGACAGAAGTATTGTCAAAAATCTTTGACCATTAATGTTATTACAAATGGACACATAGCCTTTCGATGAAAAGGGAATGCCTTAGACTCTGGTAGGCAATTTTACTTGATAATTATGTGCATTCTTTCAGTTTTTAACAAAACTGATGGTGACATGTGAATATGAAAGATGATGTCAGGTTGCTATCACCAGATGCCCTCAACTCATTGCCAAAACCCGCTGTGAGTTCCATTATGGGCATGTTGTTCAAAATTCCTCAATGTGCTACCTAAAAGATTTGATTTGGAGACTTGAAGAAGGACCCCAGGGCCAAAGATCAATGAGTGGCAAAGTTAGGAAATTAAGTATTGATGGAGAATCTTTCAGACATACACAATTTCATACTCTGAGTGTGTATTCTGAAAATGCTTTCTGTAAAAGTTTTAAAGGAAATAGATATTGTTGTACAAACAGTCCCCACTTGAAAAGCATGTCCTTGCTACACATAACATTTATTTCCTCAAAATAGAAATACCAGAAAGTACTTCCTCTGCGCACCAATTTTCTCAAAGTACAAGCATGCTACATTGCCTTTTCTTCTCTTCCTGCTTGAGCTAGCTTTTTCTAGAGTCTCCGTAGTCACCATCTTCCCATCAAACAGCAATAATATAACCATTATTTTACACTGTGTATGGAGAAAGACATGGATCAAAATTGGCATCAGAAGGGCATACTAAGTGGCCCTGACCAGAGTAGCTCAGTTGGTTGGGTGTTGTCCCACAACGTAAAAGGTTGCTGGTTGGATTCATGAGTGGGTTATGGGTTTGGTTCCCAGTCAGGGCACTTAGGAGAGGCATTCCATGGATGTTTCTCCCTTGCATCAATGTTTCTCTCCCTCTCTTTCTCCCTCCCTTCCCCTCTCTCTAAAAATAAATAAATAACTAAATACAATCTTTTTTTTTTCTAAAGAAGGGTATACTAAGTGATATGCAATAACAAAAAAAAATTTTGTGTTCTCTTCTGAAACTTTATTGCCTTGTGGAATATATAAACATTCTAGAGGGACATTTTTGAAGTAATAGTGTCTTAGGGAGTGTATAAACTGAAGCCAGTAGGGCAGTATTTCTCAAACTCTTTTAAAAGGGTCTTCTGTCTTAACATAGGCCAGTGGTGCTTACTTAAAATGAAAATTTCTGGGTCTACCTCAGATTTACCAAATCGAAATCACACCAAGGAAATCTGCATTTTAAACAAGCTTTCTATGTGATCATATGGTTTATATGGAAACCATTACTCTAGAATCATGCTTAAAATAGGCAAGAATCCTGTTATTGTAGTCAAATAAAATCACATCTGACTCCAAGTAAATCGGTTAAAAGTCTTATGACTAGTGAACGTGTTATAAGGAAGAGAAGGGGATGGTATGATGCTTAGAAAGAATTAAGTGGAAGAGGCTCTCTTTGTGACAGGGAGGAAGGAGGACAGCCCTTTGATGGTTTCAGGGGCATGTAGCACTGTGTAGGTTGCCCTTCCTCAGCCTGTATCTTGGAAAAAGAAAGCAAAAGCCATGATAAATAGGCCACCTGGGGTTGTGACCCATCAAAGCATGACTTCCTGATAAAAGATAAGCAAATTTCATATTGAGCCAAATCTAGAGCATTTTGTTTTTACCCCAAAAAGGGTTTGTTGTGTGTTGATGGCAATTACCATTTAGCCAAACAGAGAAAACCAAGGTAAACAAAGTGGGGATTCTCAACGTTTTTGTGTCCTCTGCATACATTTGAGCTCTAGAATTTTTGGCAGCCCACTGGAAGGAATTAGAACACCCAGAAGGACCAAGAGCCATGTCCCCAAGCCCTAGAAAGCCCCACAGCTACTCCTTTCTTCTCACCTGACCGGCATCAGCACTCGGCCACTCTGTGAGGACATTCGATGTCTTGGTGCCCTTCTGGACCTCTCCTGAGGCCGGTTTGGCACCATGCCCTCCACGTTTCTTATCTCTACAGCCTGCTGTTCACTCTGTCACAAGACCCATTAGAAAAAACAATACCTGACAGATATCTCTATAATACCACATATACTTAACAACAGCCAAAAAATAAAATTTCATTTAAAAATGAAAACATTCCAGCCTCTTAGAATGAAGTACTGATAGATGCTACAATGTTGGATGGACCTCAAAAACACGATGCTCAAAGAAGCCGAACATGAAAGACCACATGTTGTATGATTTCACTTTTATGAAATGTTCGTAACAGGCAAATCAATAAAAACCGAGAGTAGATCAGTGGTTGCCAGAGGCTGGAGAAATGGGGAAAAGGGAATAACTAGTAATGAATGTGGGGTTTCTTTTTGGGGTGACAAAATTGTTCTAAAGTTAGATGGCTGTGATGGTTGTACTACCTCGTGAATATACTAAAAAACATGGACTTGTACACTTTAAAGTGGTATGTGAATTATATCTCAGTAAAGTTGGTCTTGAAAAATAATTGAAAATCTTTGAGAAGCTCCTGTGGAAATTTTGGTGTATCAGTATGCTGAGACAGCGAAGTTAAAATTGAATTAAGCAATGATCAAGTGATGAAGTTGATAAAATGCTGAAGTTTTACTTCAATTTAGCGTTTTCTTTAAAACTTACCATATACTGGATCTCTTTCATTACATCTAGCAGATACAATGGATAACTGACACATTTTTAATATCTGCTTTCACATGTAATTCAAATTTGAGAGTGCTTTGATACTACACAAAATTAAGCTTTTTATGAGGGATTATAATTCATAGTGATGATTAATGGTAAATTAGAACTAGTGAGAGGAGTACCAAACTATATCATTAAGCATTCATTTTATTTCAAAGTTGTTTCACCAGATATATTTTGTTTTCATTAGTGGTTAATTTAATCATGGTATTAAAGAGATTTTTAAAAAAGATTCACTGGAAGAAGAAGGTCTGTTCACCAATGTTTTATACACAGTTATGGCTTAAACTAGTTTACTTGAACTGCGTGTAGCACATGGCTGCTAGCCTACGGCAGAGTCAGGATTCGAGAAGAGGGAAATGAATTCATTTCGAAGATTGAATTGCTAGAACCAAGTCATGGAGATAAGGTATGTTACTTTTGTACAGTGTGTACAGTCTAGACTAATACTTCTGGTTCTCAACACTTTTTGTCAGGCGCCCTTTAGAGAATTTGAAAGAGGTTATGGACCCTCCCTCTAAATGGCACACATCCAGATGCCCACTTTTTTTCCATCGAATTTTTAGGAGCATCACTCTGAAGTCTGCCCATGGACTCTTCACCACATGCTGAGAACTCTATGCCTGTATAAAGAAGAGTATAGTGCACATTAACACTTCTTTTGGTCAATTCAAACCATTGTCAGTTATTCTGTATTTGCAGAGATGCCGATTTTTTTTTTAATGTACTCACACAGTATGTCAGGAGATGGACACTCACCCTGGCACCAACTGCATCAGTTCCAAGACTGGACTTTAACTAGCAATTCTCTTTGGTATATTACAGTTACTTAGAGGAAGCGGATTGTGTGAGATTATGGAGTATTCAATCCCCTCTTTCTGATGAAACAGGAAGTTTCCTTTAATAAGTGACCTCCAATGTTCTTTCTGCTTACCCTTTAATGAGCAGCTCTACAAATAAACCTTCAAGTAGAATCTGAGACATTTTAAAAACATGGGCGCTTCACTGCTCTAAGGTTCACCCAGCCCCAAGATATTGCATAGAACCAGAGATTCAGGCAAGCACCGAGCTTTGGTCTGCCTTCTCCACAAAGAGGCCTCAATGTTTTCACTCTGTTGACCATAAGTGATATATTTAGTTATCCAGAGGGTAGTCAATCTGCCAGAGAAAATATCCTGAAGAAAATGAAGCACGCAATTATGTTGGGCTGACCCAGGAGTCAGTGTGGATGGACCTTGTTTTAAAACAGATTCCTAGCTCAGTCAAAAAGTCTCATGTCTAATGTGTTTTCCTGGGGAGAAACTTTCAAGGCGGCAATGTAAAAACTAACAGACTTGATGAAGGGGTGTGCAGCCATCTGGCTTGCTCACAAAGCAGAGATGCTCTTTTTATCAGAATTATTTTCAGATTTTTATATGGGGGAGGGGCTGGCCATCTTGAACACCATGTCAGTATTAACCCTCTCCTTAAACAATTCTATTCAGAATTCTCCTAATAAGGATACTGGGAACATTTTTTTTCCCTCTGAAAGAGGGAACAGAGGTCTGATGAAGTCCGGTAGCCAGTGTCTAGGGTGGGGGCAGGCACTTATCAGTGGGATTTCCCCTGTGACTAACAAGCCTTAGGAACAATGAATCCCCATGATTGGCTGCCTGAGGATGCCCTCGCCTCAGACTGTGCTATCCATTCTGATGGAAATGAGAGTTAGGATCTACTAAGGTGACTCTAGGTCTCTTTCTAGAGCTGACTTATTTATCTTTGAAGCTAAAAGCCTCTTTGTTCTCCCCCATCAGCTGAGGTAGGTGAAGGAGACTTTCGATGGGTCAGAGAACTTTTGCATGTTGCAGAGCTGAAGAGAACACAACAGCTCTGCTCCTACTTTTTTTTTGTTGTAATCATGCATAACGCTTGCTTCCTATGATTTTGAATATTTAACATCCACTGAGAACAGCTTGCCTGTAGGTTTCTTTTGGGGACAAAAAAAATGTGGAGGTGGTGGTGGTGGAAAGTTGAGTTTATTTTTCTTGCTTTTTTTCCTGGGACTCTTCTACATGCACTCATTCTTATTTTGAGCCAAATGGAAGGACAGGTTTCTTTTCATTTCCTGCCTGATTGGGAAAAGTTTCCAGAGTCAACTCCTGGCAGGAATGCCCTAGTATCTTGGGAAGGGCCCCTCTAAACTGGCAACATTTTCTCCAGTGACCAAGAGAGCAAATTAAAGGCAGCAGCTACCAGCCACTATTATAGGCACCAGCATTTTCCCCCTTCTGTGTAAAGGACAAAAATCAGAAGAAAAAGACAAGGCCCAAATTGTGTTGGAAAACTGACTTCAGAGGAGAAACTAAAAGAGTATAAAACATGGAGGGTGAACTTTCTTTTTCTCCCTTCCTAGTCTATGTTGGGCTGTACATGATAAATCAGTGGGGTGCTTATTTAAAAAAGTTTTTTTTTTTTTTTATTTTGGAGAGAGAGAGAGACATTGATTTGTTGTTTCACTTATTTATGACAGAGAAACATCAATTTGTTGTTCCACTTTTTGATGCATTTATTGGTTGGTTCTTGTATATACCCCAACCAAGGATCAGACCCAAAACCTTGGCATGTGGGTTTGATGTTCTAACCAACTGAGCTACCCAGCCAGGGCCAGTGGCTACATTTGAAAGGGCTTCCTTTGAATTCTGTGGTTCAGAGTGAGCCTTGTTGGTACAGTAGATATATTAAATTGATTCTTCTTTTTAAAAGGAGAATAACACTAATATAATTTTAAAGTGTTGTGGCCTTAGATTCCAAAGCCAAATGAAGAGAGAAAAACAAAGCATAAGTTATTTCTAAATTTCTGGAATTAATTCAGACTGAGAGCTTTATATAAATGCTCATTTACTCAAATATAAGGTGAATTTTTTGTCTTCAAAATTATTTCCCAGAAAAAAGGAAGTCACTTTCAATACACATCCCATGAATTTTTGGGGGGAGGGTGCTCTTTCAGTATCTGAATTTAGAACAACAAACTACTGTTAGGGGAAGATGCATTGGTGTGAAATGACCTAAGTTAATGTCTCTTCTGGATGCTCGTGGAGGTCATTTACCAGAACTGGTTAAAAAAAAAAAGGAAAAGATATTTATCACTGATTTTGTGATTATTTTTTGAAGTGATTAGCCTTGAGATGCAAGTGTTAGATATTTTTTTAAGCAGGCCTTTTAGAGAATGCATAAAACGCAATTCAGCAAGTGACACACTAGGGAGGTCATAAATATCCACCTACAGGAGCTGAAAGTTCTATGCAATTGGGTGTTTGGGACAACATCTGTAGTGATGGTTTTGTATATGGATTCAAAAAGTGTTAGCTCTTGTCATGGGGATGTGGAGTACAGCACAGAGAATATAGTCAACAATATTGTAATAGTGACTATGTATGGTGTCAGAGGGTGACCTGACTTATTCAGGTGATCACTTCCTAAGGTATATGAGTGTATAATCACTATGCTGTACACCTGAAACTAATACAATATTACATATCAATTGTAACTGAAAAATCAAAATATATAAAAAACAAAAAACCTGATTTATGATATTCATTTAGTAATCCCTAGTAAATTGTCTGTGCATTAAAAAAGTGTTAGCTCTCAAACAGCTGTGAAGGTAGTGAGGCTGATGTATTGAAAAAACTTGGATCAGCCACGAAATGACACTGGTGAGGAATAACATTGTTTTATGAAGTGACAGTAGAGAAATACAGTATTTAAAATTAACATATTGCTGTATACATGATTTTAAATATGTGCACATAACTAAGTAGTAAACTAAACATTTTCAGTAAAGAGGTGACTAATTTCCAAATCCCAAAAGTTTGTGTCTTCATGGCCAAAAGGGTTGTCATATATTTATGGCAGGAAAATAGATCCTTACACATCCTTAGGAGACCATGTGGTCTAGGGAGGGAGTTTCCCATTTTACAGATGAAGTAACTGAGTTAAGTTATTAGCTCAAGGTCACACAGTTAATTGGTGACTGGTGATTAGAAATGAGACTTAGCCTTTCTGTTACAACATTATAACTGGGGCCTTTTCTTCAGAAAGCTACCAAATCCTGGCAAACAGAGAGGAAAGATGAAGAAAAATGGTTCCAAAGTCTCACTGTGAGGGAGAAACTTTTACCTTTGAGAAGATGCTGCCTTTTCCCTAGACACACACACACACACACACACACACACACACACACACACACCTTGGAGTCCTTTCGTACCAGCCAGATGCTACCAATTACTGGTCACCCTTTGTGAGTCTCAATCTCAGTGACTGGAATTGGCTCTAGTGGAAAATTTATTAAAGCTGCTTGCTCCAGTGGACTATAAGTTTACTCCCTTGGGAAATCCCAGGTATTATTATTATTATTATTATTATTATTATTATTAATATTAATATAATAAAATGCACTGGCCCTCCCCCACTCTGCAGGCCAAAGAGTAGTATTTTCTAAAGTCACGTGTGGGGCAGTTCTACAATGAATAATCAGACAATCTCAAAACCACAGCATTGGGCCTTTGGATTATAAAGTCTATAACCTGTCACTCACAGCAGGTGGGAAATGCATTATAAGCTACCTGGGGAGGGTGAGCTCAAATGAATATGAGAATCATCCCAAAAGGAAACCAGTCATTCCCTGGGGGCCTGGGTGTGGTTAGATTCTGACCAGACTAACAATCAACATGGAAGTTCCGGAGCCTTGTTCGAGTGAGGTACTCTTATTTTTTTCCAGAGTGACTAAAGAGGTCAAAGGACTCCTCATTGCAAGTTTTCTCCTGCCCCTGCCAATCTTTTGCTACCACTCAAGGGGCTGAGAGTGGGAAGTGGTTTAGGGATTCAGGGTAAGAAACCAGTGCTGAATGAATGGGAACAAGCCTGGTACCCTGGTAGTATGAGAACATGTCCACGGAGGGTGAATGGGCATGAGCCGAGTCCTTGAGGGAGAGTAAGTGCTGGAATTAGGTGGGAGTTTTGAGAGGTAGTGACCGTTACTGTTGACTTGAGGTAGGAGAAAGCACTTCAAGGATCAGGGAGGTGGTCAAATGGATGTTGTTTTCAGTCAAAAGTGCTCATTCTACAATTAGCTTAACTTTAATAAGACACTTTTTTCTTCTCCAGTACTTCTTTTAGTATGTTCCCCTTACATAGGTCACTCTTACCAGTTTGTACATATGCCTTTCTCTTCTCAGGGAAAGCATGTATCTTATAATGACATTTTTAAAAGATTTTATTTATTTATTTTTAGAGAGAGGGGAAGGGAGAAAGAGAGAGAAACATCCATCGGTTGCCTCCCGCACAGCCTGAGCCGGGAACCTGGCCTGCAACCTGGGCCTGTGCCCTCATCTGGAATTGAACCGGCAACCTTTTGGTTTGCAGGACAATGCCCAACCCATTGAGCCACACCAGTCTGGGCTCATGGTGCCAGTTTCTATAAACAACCTCTCTTTCTTTAATTCTGGTTACTTCAAAGCACGAGCTTCTGTGACCAACAATTATTCTTGAAGTTATCATTTCTAAAACCAGTGCACTTGTGTATTTGAAATTTTATAATCTTATCAATAAAGAGAAGAGTTTTGAGGCAACATAAATTTGGAATGAGTCATCTCGTTACAGTCACTCAAGTCAGTGTCTCTTCCTCCCCTTTTCTATTTTGTCTCCTTAGTGTGGCTTTTAATATTGAAAAAAAAGAAACAAATCACATTCAATCAAACAAGCAGCTAGATTTCTAAAAGCTTCGCAGCTCTCCACCAAAACAGGAAAGTTAAGCTTACGCAAAAACTATGTAAGTACTCATTATGGTTGAATAGATTTCTAGTATCTCTGGCTCTAGGTCTATTTCAAGTGGAAAGAACTATTTGCTGACACGCAGTGCACCTGCTGAGAACCCCAGACACCTGCATTCTTACTCTGTTTTTGATTCACTGAATTTGTAGGTAAGTTGCTAAACTCATCCTCCTCCACACTTTATATTTTCAAGAGGCTATGAAATTGTTACTCTCTTCTGTCACTGCCTGAGAAATATGGTATTAGTGACTATGAGATACTTTTCTAATGTTTCTTTAGAGGTGGACAAATACGATGAAGACCGGTGGGAAGTCTCAATAGCATTGCTAAGAGCATTGGATTTGCATTTGATTTGTCCTAGAATTAGCATCCATGGTGAAGATCATGGCGTAGAGATCACATGGTTTCTATTCGGTTTACTTGCTTCCCTTTCATCTGCTAGCTAGTTTAAATGTAACTACTGTGGTCTCTGGATATCTTTAGGCTTTTTATATCTATCGGATTGCCAAAAATGTTCAAAGCAGGCATTATGGAGCATGGCCTAGGATGGGTGGGGACCCAGCCAGGACCCTTGGTTGCTGCTTCACGAGATCCAGGGCACTTGATTTTCATGGGTCAGAACTCAAATGTAGGGTGACTGAATAAGAGATGGAGAACTGAAGTCTCCTGAGTTAATGGTTTCTCATGTTCCTTGTGCTGAACTTAAAAGTAGCACCTGATGTTTACTTCCCCAAGAAGACCTGTACACAAATGTTCATAGCAACGTTACTCAGAATAGCCCCCAACGGGAAACAGCTCAAATATTCCTCAACAGCTAGATAAATAAACAAATGGTGGTACATCCATGCAATAGAATAGTGTAGCAGCAATAGAAAAGAATGAACTGCTTTCCTTAATAAAAGCAAATTGGAGATCTTTACAAATAGAACTTTCCCATTAGTTTCCTATTGTTGCATAACAAATTAATATGAACATAGCAGCTTAAAACAATACTCATTTACTAACTTACAGTTCTGGAGGTCACAAGTCCAAGCCTGGGCATGACTGGCTTCTCTGCTCAGATTGCTAGAAGGCCGGAATCAAGGTGCTGGCCAGGCTGTGTTCTCTTCCTGAGGCCCTGGAGAAGAATTTGCTCCTCACTCATTCAGGTTGTTGGCTAAAACCTGTTCCTTGTAGTTGTAGGAGCGAGATCCCTGTTTGCTTGCCAACTGTGCCCCAGGGGCTAGTCTCAGTTTCTAGAGGCTTCCCTTTCATGCGTCCAATCTCCTTCTGTTAGAAGAATTACGTCCCTTTACTGGGATCACCTGACTAGCTGAGGCCTGCTAAAGATAATCTCCCTAAATGAAAAGCAACTGATTTGTGACTTTAATTACATGGGCCAGTTTTTTTTTTTTTGCTTCAGCACCTGGATTAGTGTTTGATTAAATGCCTGGGAGAAGATGGGTGCAACTCTCCAGGGCCTAGGAATCTTGAAGGACAGCTTAGAATTCTGCCTACCGAGACTCAACGTCCCCCTTTTGTTTGCTCTGTCCAAACATAGAGCATGCGAAGAAAACTCCCAGAGAGGAATAGATCTGGACCACTGAGCACCCTCACTTGAACTAAGGCACCGGTGCTCCTGGGAGGTTTGGTTGTCCATCTGGTCTCCTAACCTTTGGTGAAGGAAAGAAAATTCTGTAAGAAGTAGTACCTGTGTACATGTGGCTAGGGGATAAAAAGGACCATAATACTAAAACAGTTCATTTTAAAAATAATTTCCAAATGTCCTCCAATGAGCACATACTATTCTTACAATCAGATACAAAATGTTATTTATGAAAAGTAAAGCATATGTTATGTAACAATTTTCATAGCTATCCCTCATGGACTTATCACCCTCAATTTTATCTAAGCCATTGATAAGACCCCTTTTTTTTTCCTTGAAGGTGATTGATAAAAAAATGTTTATAAACTACATTTTAAAATTTTAACATAAACTATGTTATTATGTAAAATGGATAATTATATGGACTTATACCTACCATCCCCTTTTTTATTAAACATAAGAACATCAGTGAGAAAATTTGCACTCCTTTTCTCTACTGAGCTATTAATTGGAGACTTTTGAGAAATGAAAACAGGGGCTAAGTTTTTCATTGTTCCACTATCCTTTGTAAAGCATTTTAGGATTTCTAAAACTCATGTATATGTATCATCTCGTGGCACTGAACAATCTCACTTTACATTTGAGACTCAGAAATGATGTTACCTGCCCCAACCTACAAAGTGAGGTAGAGGCAGCAATGAGGTTGAGTTTCTCATGGTGTGACATGGTGGTCTCTCTTTCCCTCCATCTCAGGATAGAGGACAGACTACGTAGAGCTAGCATATATTTATCTTGAGTTAAGAAATCCAGGCCAAACAACTTTAGAGCTTATACTCTTATCATGGAAACCCAGCCTTGATAGGGCTAGATATGAAATAGATGAGAAAAATGTCCTTTCTTTTGTATTTTGTCATATTGAAGATCCTCTGTTTAAAGGGTGCTAGAAAAGAGCTACTTATAATGTTCAATAAATGTGTTTGTTTTCAAATAGGTACATGTCAGTACTGGTAAAGATTCATAAACCCCTTTTACTTGTCTTCAGAAGCACCTCAATTCCTTGGAGTGCAGGGGATAGTGTATTCTTTCACCATTTTACCCCAATAATCCATGGCCAGCCAAGCTGACCACATCTACTTTGTCTGTTTTGGCCAGGATGTCAAGATCGTTAAAATTGAATGTCTTGGTTTGGGACTGTGCCTAGTGGTGAAATCCTACACAGTTTTGTTTCTTTTGTTTGCAGTTTGTTTGTGGTCTTTTCCAGCAGAGGTGCTGGAGCTGACTGGCGGAAGTTACATCAGATCCACGGTTTTCTTGATTAGATCATTATAGGCTCCGAAATAAGCTGTCCCTTCTGAAGTGCAGCTAAATGTTGGCACGGTCAGTAGTCATTCTTCCGCAAGCCCTTGAAGGAAAAGGACTGAAATCTTCAGCAACTTTTATTGCCAGAGGGCACACATGGCAGGAATTAAGTTAAGCCATCCTTTAATTTATATAAATAATCAAGAAATGGCAACTGACTTTGTTCATAGACCAATTTAAATTGATTAACATATGTAAACTTTGTAAAACAAAAGTACATCTGCTCCATGGATGTCCTGTCAGCATCCTTCCAGTTTCAAGCCCAGGCCGGATTTTGTTCCCTGGACTGGAGACAAGCATGATCAAAAGTGGTTGGTCTGGAAGTTTAGAATAATCGAACAGGTAATGACGTTTTCCTGAAAAACTCCATTCACCACAGTTAAGTTCAAGAAAGTGGAAATTACTTTAGCTTGGAATAGCTCATTAAATTAACTCTCCAATTATAGAAGCCTCTGTAATGTGATTCTTAATTAAAGCCAGTGATTAATTCATGGCACTGATAGGGGAACACGGCTCTTGTTTTGCTTTTGAATGAAGTCCCACACATGTGCAGTGGTACTTGTGTGAGACCATCCTGATGAAGATTTCGGGACAAAGTGGTCACTACATTGGACAACAAATAAAGTGGCTTCTGATCTTGATTCTCTGCCAAAATCTCAAGGAAACGTTTTTTAAGAAGGCTGCAACTAGAACATTGATGGAAAAATCAAAAGTAACAAATCTTATATTCTGTGTGAAGAAAATTGTCCTGGATAAATTCTACCTAATC